>JAULBY010049106.1:0-36347 GCA_032358315.1 Ophiocytium majus
CCGTAATCACCCCCAGCGACGCGACTTCGGTCACATGTCGGGCCATCTACGTTGGTGGGGCTGGCAACCTGGCGCTGAGTCCAGACCTGACCACAGCCGCAGTGACATTGACCGCGCCACCAGTCGGCTCCATCGTCCCGGTGGAGTTGAATCAGGGCCGGGTGATGGCTGCGACAACCGCCACACTTCTGATCGCCCTGAACTAAATGGCCGAGCAGAAAGAATCCCTCGGGCAGTTCGGCACTGACCCCGCTGGGGTTGTCCGTCGGTGGATCACCGAACTGGAGTTTGCCGAGAAGCGCGACAAGGAATGGGTCAAGACCGGCAAGCGTATCTGGGACATCTACCGTGGCAAGGCCCGCAAGCGCAACTCGTTCAATATCCTGTACAGCAACACCGAGACCCTCGCGGCTGCTATCTACAACGCTCCCCCCAAGCCTGATGTCCGCAGACGTTTCAAGGACGCCGACCCGGTTGGCAAGGAAGTCTCCAATGTGCTGGAACGTGCGCTGGAGTTCTCCATTGACACCGACGCCTTCTCCCAGGCGCTGACCGAGGACGTTCTGGACCTGTTGCTTCCCGGACGTGGGGTGTCGCGTGTACGCTACGTTCCCTCCTTTGTCTCAGGCCCGGATGGTCAGGAGATTGAGGACGCACCAGAGAAGCAGAACGACGAGGCGCTGGAGGTCGAGTCCAACGAGGAGTTGGCATGGCAGCAGGCCCTGATCGACCATGTGAACTGGGAAGACTACCGCCAAGGCCCGGGCCGCACATGGAAAGAGGTATGCTGGGTTGCCTTCCGTCACCGTCTGGGGCGCGAGGAACTGGTGGAGAAGTTCGGCAAGGACATCGGCAACGCCATCCCCCTGGACAACATCGACACTGATGACGCCAAGAACGACCAGGCGCGAAATGCTGAAGTCTTCAAGACCGCCGAGGTCTGGGAAATCTGGGACAAGGACGAGCGCAAGGTGCTGTTCATCTCTCAGGGCTACAAGACCAAGCCCTGCCTGGAACTGGATGATCCACTGCGCCTGATCGACTTCTTCCCCTGCCCACGCCCGATCCGCGCCGTGGCCGACTCCTCATCGCAGGAGATTGTCCCCCTGTACGAGCAGTACCGGGAGCAGGCAGGGGAACTTGACCGGATCAGCACCCGGATCAACAAGATCATTGAAGCGCTGCGCGTCCGGGGTATCTACGACTCCACCATGACCGACCTGTCGCAGTTGATGCGCGGGGAAGACAATGACCTGATCGCAGCCCAGAACGTGTCCGCATGGATTGACCGTGGTGGACTGGACAAGGCCATCTGGATGATGCCCATCGAGGGTCCGGCCAAGGTTCTGCAGATTCTGTACCAGCAGCGCGATGCCTCGAAACAGGTGATTTACGAGATCACCGGCATATCGGATGTGATGCGGGCGGTCACCAACCCCAATGAAACACTGGGGGCACAACGCCTCAAGGCCCAGTTCGGTGGTCAGCGCATCAACCGTCTGCAGGCTGAAGTCCAGCGGTACGCCCGTGACCTTATCCGCATGATGTCTGAGGTGATCGCGGAGAAGTTTGAACCGGACACGCTGATGAAGATGACCGGGACCAGCTACCCGACGCAGGAACAAGTGCAGATGCAGGCCCAGCAGGCCATGATGCAGTACCAGCAGCAGGCTCAGATGGCCCAGCAGCAGGGCCAGCAGCCTCCACCACCTCCGCAGCCGCCTCAGGTTGTCACCATCGAACAGATCATGGCGATCCTGCGGGATGACGTTCAGAGAACCTTCCGCATCGATGTGGAGACCGACTCCATGACCGCCGCCGCCCAGCAGGAGGACGCCGACGACATCAACAAACTCGCACAGGGCATGATCGGACTGATGGGTGGACTGACCCAGGTGGTCCAGACCGGGGCGATGCCGATAGAGTCTGCCAAGGAGATCATGCTGTCCATCACCCGCCGCGCCAAGATGGGCACTGCGGTGGAGGATGCCATCGACAAGCTGCAGATGCCCAAAGACCCGCCAGACCCCAATGCTGGAGCGGCAGAGGCAGAGCAGGCCAAGATTCAGGCAACGATGCAGATCGAACAGGCCAAACTCCAAGGGGCCGCGCAACTCAAGCAGATGGACGCCCAACTAGACGACCAGAAGCACCAGCGCGAGGTGGCCGCGGCAGAGCAACGTGCCCAGGCACAGGCCCAGTTGGACGCCGAGTTACAGGCCAACGAGCAGCGGGTTCAGGCAGAGCAGAACGCGCACCAGGCCAATCTGGAGGCCCAACGTGCCCAGCAACAGGCCGAACTGGACGCCCAGTTGGAGTCGCAGCGGCAGGACGCAGAACTTGCCAAGGAGCAGATGCGCCTGCAAAACGCCCGCGAGATCGCAGAACTGCAGGAGTCATACAAGGACGCCCAGGACCAACGCAAGGACGAACTGGAGCGGTGGAAGGTGGAGATGGAGTACCGCAAGGCCATCGAGGTGGCCCAGATTGGCGCAAATACAACACTTCAGTCCGCACAGGTCTCTGCCTCCATGTCCGCAAGCAAGGGCGACGAGCCTGCCAGCACTGCAAAGGTCCCGGATGTTCACATCCACATGCCGTCTGGAAAGCGCACGATCCGCAAGAATGAAGACGGCTCATACTCAGCGAGTGACGAATAATGCCAACAGCAATCTATGTAAAGATTCCCGCTGCCATTGAGGATTTGATGGAGACTGGCAACGCTGGCACTGACCAGTGGGCCATCGCGCTGACCAATACCGTCCCAGGCAGCAAGACGTTTGTCAGCGGGACCACTGACCTTGCTACAGCCGGGGGCTATACCGCCGGGGGAAATAACGTCACCACGACATCGGCAAGCATGAACGGCAGCGACTTTGTGCTGGTGCTGGCCGACCCAGCGGTCTGGACAGCTACAGGTGGCGGTTTCACATTCCGCTACGCCTTGCTGGTCAATAAGACAATCAACATTGTCCCGGGCTACTGGGATTACGGTTCTTCTCAGGCAGTTGCAGCGGCTGAGACCGTCACGGTTGACCTAGACCAGACGGCCACAGTGGGTGTTTTTAAGGTTACATAAGGATTAGATATGGCACAGCAAACCATCGTAATGGGGGCAACAGACGGCCCCACGCTAACCACAGCGGCCAGGGCATCCTGTATCCCCACCGCCAACAGAATCGTCCTGCCCAACAACTTCTTCTACATTGGTCGGGCCATCAAGGTCGTGATGTCTGGTCGTATCTCCTGCGCGGTAACAACTCCGGGTACTGCCCGGTTTGACATTTGCCTGGGCGCAGCCGGTACGACTATTGTTTATGACACTGGAGCCATCCCGCTGAACATTGTGGCAAAGACCACCGTGCCTTGGACGCTGGAGGTTCTACTGGTCTGCCGTGCAGTTGGAAACGGTACTTTGACAACCTTCTTCCCACGGGGCCAGTTCACATCTGAAGCGTTGATCGGCGCACCTTTGCCGTCAGTCGGCGGTAACGGTAGCTTGATTCTTCCGACCACCGCCCCTGCCGTGGGTGCTGGTATGGACAACACCGCAGCATCGGCGCTGGATGTGTTCTTTACGCAGACCGTCGCAACTGGCTCCCTCACGGTCCACAACTACCAAGTGGACGTCTTGAATTGAAATGCCAATCGCATTCCCCCCGCAGGATCGTGGGCCGGACTGGAACTGGCCCGACGCCATATCGCAGAAGCTGATCGACAGCGAACTGCAGATAGACGTCACGAACCTTGGCGGCATCGGACTCCCGTTTGGCTCGGACTATCTGAACCCCGGCTTCGGGCGGTACTTTGGCGGTAACAGTGGTGTGAACCTGCGAAACCTCGGGTTTGACTACGAGAACGTCCAAGATGCCAGCAGGATCAACCCGGCACAGCAGTACAACCAGCGAACCAACGTGGACAACGGGGTCACGTACTTCCAGACCGACTGGGCGCAGTCCAACCGGGCCATCACGGGCGTGTCAAGGGACAGTTCCAACGCACCATTGGGTCTGTGTGACGTGGACTTGTTCGCTACCGGCTCGGACCAGTTGATCTTCAGCACAACCTCGGACGCATCTGGGAACTTCTCCTTCGGCAACCCCGGAACCGGCCCCTTCTATATCGTCGCCTACAAGGTGGGCAGTCCTGACGTTGCGGGGACCACAGTCAACACACTCCTACCATCGGCGGTCTAAATGGCTGGCAATGACGTCTTCCTGTACAGCGTACCGGCTGGCAACGATGTCATCCTGCGCGACCCCACTACAACCGGGGGGACAAACTACACACTGACGGCCCTGGGGGGTTCGTACATCTTCACGGGTGCGGATGTCACGATCACCAAGACCGGTGGAGCAGTCAACTACACGCTGACCGCGCTGGGTGGAAGTTATGCTCTGACCGGCCAGAGTGCGACACTGTTGCGCTCCAAGCGGATCATATCCACCGGCGGTGCGTACAGCGTCAGCGGGGGTGCGGCGGTATTAAAACTCGGGCGGCAGATCACCGCACTGGGGGGAAGCTACACATTCACTGGTGGCGATGCCGTCCTGACAAAGAGCACAACCACAGGGTATTTGCTGACGGCGCTGGGTGGAGCCTACGTCATCACGGGATCAAGCGCGGTCATTACGGCCAGTTCAACCCCGGTTGCCCCTCCAGCCAGTTCATCGATGGGCGGTGGAGGCGGTGGGTATGTCCCCAAGACCAAGATAATCTACGAGAAGTCCCCCTACGAGGAGAGGCTGAAGAAGAAGCGCGACAAGGCACTAGAAAAAGTCCTGCAAAACGCTTACGATATGGCCCAAGCTGCCTCCGACGAGGACGAGGAGATGATGATTATGGCTATGTTTTTATGATGGACTGGGCACAGATTCAGGCCGACCTGGGGTTCACTGCCGAGAACAAGCAGGCGTGGCTGGAGGTCAACGGCAAGTACTACGACGACCCGGAGAAGGGCTGGCAGGACAAACTCCTGATGCACGCCTACCCCAAGCGGTCCGCATCGGTCTACGTCATGCCGTCCTATCAGTCTCCGATCACCAACAAGTGGATTGACACGCCGAGCCAGAGGCGCGATGATCTCGCTAGAAGCGGTTCTCGCCCGTGGGAGGGCCGCGAGTCTGAGACCAAAGAGGCGCAGAGGCGCAAGGCGAATCTGGAGAAAGAGACCGATCAGATCGCAGAGAAATTAGCAGTGGATGCATGGCAGAAGTTGCCAGAGCATCACAAGGAAGCACTTTCAGGGTAAGCACCTACCTTTTCGCGTCCGACGAGAGTCGCCGCAGACCCCACCGGTGCAACGAGGGCGGGGTTTTAGACTGGAAACAAGCATGGACGATTTGGCAACCCAAACCGACACGCAAGAAACTGCGGGGAGTTGGGACGATTCTATTGGCGCGGCATGGGCAGAAATCCAAAGCCGCAGCGAGGTGGAGTCGCTGGAAGAAACTGCTCCCGCACGCTCCCCGGACGGCAAGTTCAAGAGCAACGAGATCAAGGTAGAGTCCACCGAGACCCCTACCGAGTCCACAGAAACAACCCCAGATACCACAGAGGAAGCGCCCCGCGCCCGCCGCGCCCCTTCATCGTGGAAGAAGGAAGCCCAGGCCGAGTTCGACACCCTGTCCCCACGCATTCAGGAGGAAGTCCTGCGCCGGGAGGAGTCGATCCACAAGGGCATTGAGCAGTACAAGACCGCAGCCAGCCGCGCACAGACCTACGATTCTGCCGTGGCCCCTTACATGGGGATGCTGCAACAGATGAACGTGCAGCCGGATGTGGCGATCCGCTCACTGCTGGAGGCCGAGACCCAGTTGCGAAACGGCTCCCCGGCAGAGAAAACAAACATGGCCTTGACCATCATCAAGGACTACGGAATCGACCCGAATGCGCTTTTTCAGGCGCTCTCAGGTGGTAATCAGCAACAGCAGGTTGACCCGGCCTATGCTGCGCTGATGGACAAGGTGCAACGGATGGAGTCTCAACAGATTCAGTCCCAGCGCCTTACGCAAGCGAGGGAATACGAGGCGCTGAACAGCGAAATCGTTAGTTTTTCCCAGGGCAAAGAGCATTTTGATTCAGTCCGAGAGGACATGGCTGCGCTACTGGAAACAGGCCGCGCCAAGAACCTCGACGATGCCTATCAAAAGGCCATCCGTCTGAACGACGATGTCTGGCAAGCAGAGCAGTCAAAACAGGCTGCAGCAAAGCAGGCAGAGGCGCAACGACGGGCCAAGGAAGCCAGATTGTCGGCCAAGGTGAACGTGATGCCTCGCGGCGTCATCCAGCCCAAAGCTGCAGTCGGTACTTTCGACGACACCATCCGCGCCGAGGCACAACGCCTTGGACTCATGTAATTTAAGGAGCAATACATATGCCAGCAGGTATCCAAAGTATTGTGACAGCGTGGTCCGAACTCGCTTCAACCACCTATCGCAATCACAGCAAAGAAGTAGCTGATAACGTCAGCAAACACAACGCCCTTTTCCGTCGCCTCACCGCGAAAGACAAGGTTCGCCTGGAAGACGGTGGTCTGACAATCGTTCAGCCCCTGGACTACCAAGCCAACTCCACCTACCAGCGTTACTCTGGATTTGACACGTTGAACATCAACGCCGTCGATGTCCTGACCGCCGCTGAGTACCCGTGGCGCCAGGTTGCGGTGAACGTGGCCGCGTCCGGTCTGGAAATCCGCACCAACGCCGGTCCACAGCGCATCATCAACTTCACCAAGGCCAAGATCAAGAACGCTATGCGCTCGATGGCAAACGGTCTGTCGGTTGATATGTACTCAGACGGTACTGCAGCCAACCAGATCAACGGCATCCAGGCAATCGTTGCCGATACCGGTCTGGGCACTGTCGGTGGTATCAACGCTGCCAACTTCCCGTTCTGGGCTAACGTGGTTAACTCCGCTGCCGCTCCGATCAACGGTGGTGGTGCGATCACCTTCGGTCCCTCGACCATTGAAGGCATGATGCTGCAGACTTGGATTCGTTGCACCCGTGGCACGGACCAGCCTGACCTCGTCGTCGCCTCCGACGATATGTTCACGTTCTACGAGCAGTCACAGACCTCTCTGAAGCGTTACACGACAGGCAGCGAAAGCGGCCCGTCCAACGCTGATGGCGGATTCATCTCGATGAAGTACAAGACTGCGGATGTGTTCTTCGACTCGTCCGGTGGTATCCCCACCCAACGTATGTACTTCTTGAACACCGACTATCTGGACTTTGTGGCTCACCGCGATGCCAACATGACCATGATGGACGACCTGAAGTCTGTTAACCAAGACGCTGTGGTGATCCCAGTGCTGTACCAAGGCAACTTGGTCTGCTCTGCACGATTCCTGCAAGGCGTTGTGAAGTCATAAGGAGCAAACAACATGACAGCAGCAGCAAACCCATCTGGAATCATTGGCTTCCAGCCCGTCTCCAACTCCACCGTAAACGTAGAAGTCGCCCAAAGCGCATCTGGCTACGTTCCACAGGTCCCGGTTGGTTTTATCCTCAACGTCATCGACCCCTACTGGGGTGGCTTGGAGTTGATCCGCTTGTCCATCCCGGTCTCTACCGCAGTGCGCGTCGGTTCGTTGTCAACCCTGACAGCAACCTATGGCTATGTGGCAGTGCCCAACACGGCAAACTTGGGTCAGTCCGTCGCCATCAGCCTGAATGACATCCCAAGCAATGCATCCTTCGTGCAGTACGCCTGGTTCGTCATCGCTGGCCGTTACCCAGTCCTGTCCGGTGCATCCGTTGCAGCAGACTCTGCCTTCGGTATCACTGCCGCAGGCCAGGTTGGCGCCAACTCCGCTGGCAAGCAAATCCTGAATGCTCGTATTCAGTTGGCAGCAACCACCACCGTGGTTAAGACCAACGTGTCCGTGCAGGCAGGTTCCAGCATCATCAAGGCCGGTAACTCGGACGGATGGTTCGTTGGTATGGCACTGTCCGGCACTGGTATCCCAGCCTCCACCGTCATCGGTTCGATTGACACGGCCACAAGCCCGTCCACGATCACGATGGTGCAGACTGGTACAACCACCGCCCAGAATGCAACCGCAACCGGTGCAGTTTCCGTCACAGGAACCTACAACGATGCGACCCGCTTCTGGAACGTGGCGACCATGAACCGTCCGTTTGCTCAGGGCGCTATAACGTGACGTAAATGTGTAGATAATCTCCGTAGAAGGTACAATCACGTATCTTTTATGGAGGTTATATGCACAGGCTTCATCGTCTTGATCTGGTTGGTAGTATTTTTGGGGAATGGTCTGTATTGAGTAAGTCTGAAAAGACAAACAAGTATGGAGAGATTTTCTGGAATTGCAGGTGTTCTTGTGGAACTGAGAGAACAGTGGTTGCTGGTAGTCTGATAAAGGGCAAAAGCAAACGCTGTGGTTCTGGTGAATGTTCTAGCACTTTCAAGCATGGGCATTCAGCGGAATCTAAACTGAGCAGGGCGTACACGATTTGGTCTGGGATGAAACAGCGATGTGACAACCCAAAGGCCGCAAGTTACAACCGCTACGGTTTACGGGGTATCTGGTATTCGGATAGTTGGAAATCGTTTGAGAATTTTCTGGCCGATATGGGGGAACCTGCAGAGGGACTTTCATTGGAGCGCATCGACAATGATGGGAACTACTGCAAAGAAAACTGCAAGTGGGCAACGTCAAAGGAGCAGATGCGAAACAGGTCGGTGACGAGGATGGTTTCTGTCGGCAAATCTGAGTTCTCATTGCCAGCGATTGCAGAGGCTTTAGGTATCACAAGGAAGCTGTTAACAAGTAAACTAGATCAAGGATGGACAGTGTCACTGACTCTAACCAAATAAAGGAAAAATCATGCAAGGCAACAAACTTGTCGGTTCGGGAACCCCTGCGGGTGCTGCATCGGCGATCACCGGAGATGTGTCCACTGGCCTCACCGCCGCTGGCTCGACTCAGGCGACTGCCCTGGCACTTGCAGCGACCAACAACTTTGTCAGCACTGCGGCTGCCTCGACGGGGGTTCTGCTCCCAACGGGCAACCCAGGCGACAAGGTCTACGTCTACAACGGTGGGGCCAACGCCCTGTCCGTGTATCCACCAAGTGGAGCAACCATCAACAACGCTGCAGCTAACGCCGCCTTCTCGGTGGCAACTACACGCAGCGCCTGTTTTGTTTACGCATCTGCTACACAATTGATGGCAATCTACGGGGCGTAAGCCTCTCGACTCCTCTCCCTCCGGGGAGGGGTTTCCTCTGGGTTCATGGTGAATTCAGAGCAAACCTGAACAACTTCAGAGGAATCCAAATGCTTCAACAAGCCCGTATGCCCTATGTCCGATTTGTCACGATGGTTGCCGAGACCAAGGATGAGGAAGGCCATGTCGTCTACAAGAACAAGTACTTCGCCCACATCACCCCGGCAGGCGGGAAGGATGAGGTTGTGAAGGACGCAGAGGAATGGGTGCAGGAACTGCAGCGCAAGGGCGACCAGCGTGGGCCGTTTGATGCGGCTGCGAATGAGTACTCGCGCTGGTACGAGCATTTCAGCAAGGGATTCGACGCCTTCAAGAAGGGCGAGGAGATGCTGACAGAAGGAACACCTCTACGCGCCTGCATGGCATTCACCCGTGCAGAAGTCGCCCAGGCCGAGTCCGTCCGCATCTTCTCCATTGAAGAACTGGCCCAGTGCAACGAGGAAGCGATCCGCAACATGGGCGTCGGCGCACGGGCACTGAAGCAGAAGGCAGAGGCTGTACTGAACAGCAGTGCAGGTAACCAGTCCGCACAGGAGATCACAGCCCTGCGCGTGAAGGTGGAAGAACTGACCGCAACCATCCAGCAAATGAAGGACGCAGGAATGTCCGTCCCTAAAGAGAAGCGCACAGCTAAAACAGAATGACAGCACTTACCCTCATTCAATCAGCCACCCGCCGTCTGGGGATCAACTCCCCCACAACGATAGCGGGTAATCAAGACCCTGCAATTCTGCAGATCATTGAACTGGCGAATGAGGAGGGCAAGGACATGGCCTCCCGCTGCGATTGGCAGGCGCTGACGCAGGAGGCCACATTCACCACCGTGGCGACAGAGGTCCAGGCGACGATGTCTGTCCTGTGCCCCACGCTGAAGTTCATCATCAACGACACCATCTGGAACCGGACTCTTCGCAGGCCGGTGTTCGGGCCACTCTCCCCGCAGATTTGGCAGCAGCGCAAGGCGATGTTCATCTCCGGGCCTTGGAACCAGTTCCGCATCGTCGGTGGGCTGCTGAAGTTCATCCCGGTCCCGGTGGCTGGCGAGGACTGCTATTTCGAGTGGATCACCAAGGCATTCTGCACAGACTCCACCGGGGCCGAACTGAAGACCTCGTTTACCGCTGATAGCGACATTCCCCTGCTGGATGAGGACACGATGGTCCTGGGATTAGTCTGGCGCTGGAAGCAGTACAAGGGTTTCGACTTCACCGCAGACTACGCAAAGTACGAGTCCAAGATGAACGACCTGATGGGGCGGGACGCCTCCAAGCCAGCACTTTCTATGGGTGGTGGCTGGGATGACGTTCCTCCGGGTGTCTTCGTGCCAGCGGGCTCGTGGTCCGTATGAAGCTGCGCGGAACACGCCAGACCTCGCAGACCGCGAGTATTCCCGCCCCTGTCGGTGGATGGAACCTGCGCGACTCTCTGGCAGAGATGCCGCCGACAGACGCCCCGATTCTGGAGAACTGGTGGCCGACGACCACGGATGTGATGATCCGCAAGGGTTATTCTCAGTGGGCGACTGGACTTCCGGGAACCGTGGACACCATCTTCGACTACAACGGGCAGACCAGCAGCAAGCTGTTCGCAGTCACCTCCACCGGGTCGATCTACGATGTCACCGCGACGGGTGCTGTGGGCGCTCCGGTGGTCACAGGGTTGACGAACGGCCAGTGGCAGTACATCACCTACACCAACTCTGGTGGGACGTTCCTGCTGGCTGTCAACGGCACGGACTGGATGCTTCGGTACAACGGGACTACATGGGTCTCGGTGACCCAAGGGGCTACGATCGCAGTCTCCAGCATCGTCGGAAACGGTACGATTGCAACGGTCACTCAACCGGCGCACGGTCTTCTCACAGGGAACACGGTCACCGTCACCGGGTCCGCTCCCGCCGGTTTAAATGCAACAGGTGTGACGATCACCCGGATCGATGCAAACTCGTACAGCTACGTCAACGCAACGGTGGGAACCTCAACGGTCAGCAGTGTGACCTGTCAGGAGTCGATCACCGGGGTCTCGACCAAGAACTTCGACAACGTCAACAGCTTCAAAAAGCGCATCTGGTTCAATCAGGTCAACTCGACATCGCAGTGGTATCTGGCGACAGACGCAATTGCTGGCCCAGCCGTTGAATTTCCATTCGGGTCAACGCTCTCTATGGGTGGCAAGCTGGTGGCGATGGGAACATGGACGATGGACGCCGGTGGAGGGATAGACGACCAGGCTGCGTTCTTCTCCAGCGAGGGTGAAGTCCTTGTCTACTCCGGTACAGACCCAGCCTCCGCGACGACATTTTCTTTGATCGGCCTGTTCAAGGTTGGTATGCCTGTCGGTAAACGCTGCCAGATCAAGTTCCTGGGCGACATCTACACCATCAACCTTAGCGGTGTCTCGGCACTGTCCCAGTCGCTCCTGACTGCTGCGGTGACCATCAAAAGCACGGTATCGGACAAGATTGCCCCGGCCATCTCACAGGCCGCGACCCTGAACCGGGGCTTCGGCTGGCAGTTGGCAACGTACCCATCGGTCAACATGCTGCTGTGCAATGTTCCCGCCCCGAGCGGGAACAACTACACCTTTGCGATGAACACCATCACAGGTGCATGGACAAAGTTCACCTTTGCCAACGCATCCCCGAGGTGCTGGCAGGATCAGGATAATTCGATGTACTTCGGTGATACCGGGTTCGTTGGTCGCTTCTGGGACTCCTACAGCGACAACGTAACAGGCCAGATCACCGCCAATTCGCTTACTGCGTTCCTGAACTTCGGATCAACAAGCCAGCAGAAGCACATGACACTGGTGCGTCCAAACCTGACCACCACAGGCACTCCATCGATCCTTGTCGGGATCAATTACGACTACGACCAGGCAAGTCTTCCGACTGGGGTTCTTGCGTTTGGACTGAATCAGGTGATGGTCTGGGGCCAACCCTCCATGATCTGGGGCGCGATGTACTGGGGTGGATCACTTCAGCTAAACAACAAGTGGCAGTTTGCCGGTGGGATAGGGTACACCGCAGCCTTCCGCATGAGCGCCACCAGCAACGGATCGGAGACCCGCTGGGCCGCAACGGACTTTGTCTTCCAGTCGGGTGGAATCATATGATCCCGGAAAAGTGGAGAACCCTTCTTGAGCCTGTCATTGACAAGAGCCTGACCCGGATGACCTGGGAGCAGGCGCAGAAACAACCCAGCGTTGTTTTCGAGTCAGAGGGTTCCGTTTTAGTTGCCAATGAGGGTTCGATTGAGGGCAAGAAGGCGTTGCAGATTTGGCTGGCTGCGGGTAACATCGACGAGGTCAGTTCCCTTGCGGAACAGGCTGAAGAATACGCGAAAACTTGCGGTTTCTTTGCGATGACTTACTGCGGACGGCGCGGTTGGATCAAAACTCACGGTTACAAAGAGGTAGCCGTTGTCGCAATAAAGGAATTAGCATGAACGTAGTTAAAGGTGTTTTTGGTATTCAGGACGCTCCTGCCGCTCCTGACTACACCGCCGCCGCCAAGCAAACCGCAGAGGGAAACCTTGCCGCCGCGCAGTACGCGACCCAGGCCAATCGGGCCAATCAGTACAACCCTTACGGTTCTCTGACATGGGAACAGGGCAAGGACGCCAACGGTCAACCCAACAACCAGTGGACCCAGCGTGTCAACCTGAACGAGACAGGCCAGAAGCTGCTGGACGCCGACAACAAGACATCCCTTGGGCTGTCCGGTCTTCAGGGCCAGGCCACAGACCGAGTCGCAGCGCAGCAGAACCAAGGCTGGAACGATGCCGCCCTGGGCAACAAGGCAAGCGCACTGGACCCGTCCCAACTGGCCCCTATGGGCAAGGCGATGGGCCAGCAGAACTACGACTTCAAGGTGGGCAGCACCGGCGGGTCGGCCATTGGCGACAATACCAGCTACTACGATGCGTCCAAGGTCGGTTCAACGGGTCAGGTCTACGATCCAAATCAGGACACCAATGACGCCACCCAGCGCATCCTGTCCCGCGTGAACCCGCAACTGGATCGGCGCCGGGCGGCAACCGAGTCCCAGTTGGCAAACCAAGGTATCACCCGTGGATCGGAGGCGTGGAAGAACGCGATGACCGACATGGGCCAGCAGGAGAACGATGCCTACACGCAGGCCGGTCTGCAGGGTATCACCCTGGGCCAAAGCCAGCAGGCGCAGACCTACGGTCAGACGATGGGCAACCGCTCTGCTCTGTCTCAGGATCAGCAGATTCTTGCCAACCAGCAGCAAAACGCCCGTGGGCAGTCCATCCAGCAGGAGGGTATCAACACGCAGGCCGCGACCAACGCCGCGCAGATGAACCTGCAGGCACAGCAGTCTGCCGCGCAGATGGCCCAGAACGCACAGGCTCAAGGGTTCAACCAGCAGAACCAGTTGCGGAATCAGGGTATTGCGGAGCAGGGCACTCAGTTTGGTCAGCAGAACCAACTGCGAAACCAGGGACTGCAGGAGCAGAACTACTTCGCTAACCGGGACATGAACCAGTTGAACGCGCTGAGAACTGGGTCTCAGGTTCAGGCGCCGACGTTCCAGAACTACAACCAGCAGGCCACCACCGCTGGCGCTGATGTTCTTGGCGCGGCTCAAGGGCAGTACAACGCTGCCCTGGGTCAGACCAACGCAAACAACGCATTTGGCACGAACATGATGAACGGTCTGTTCAAGATCGGCGGCGCAATGGCTGGAGGAGGCTAAATGGCTAATGAAGCATTCTTCGCGCCTGGCGCGTATGACGCTGAAGCGGAGCAAATCCGTCGCCGTCAGATGTACGCCAAGGCAATCCTTGCCCAGTCTCAGGCAGACTCCCCTGCCGGCGAGATGGTCTCAGGTCACTACGTTCCGACGTTTAACGGGCTGGCGCAGCTAGGTCAGGCTTTGCTTGGACGGTCACGCGCAGACGCCGCTGACAAGGAGATGGCCGCACTGAGCGAAACCCGCCGGGGCGAGACCCAGGCAGACCTGTCAAAGTACGCCGACCTGTTGCGTGGCACTCCAGAGCAGGAGGTAAACCTGCAAGGCCCAATGCCTGATGGCGCGGCTATGGCCCCGGTCCAGATGCCTGCGGTGGCCGGTGATGCGATGAAGGCGGCAGAGTTCCTCAAGGGTTCCCGCGACCCGTCCCTGCAACAGTTCGGTATAAACCAGATGTTGTCGCAGGCGACCCAGCAGGCAGAGATGCAGCGCCAAGAGGCAATCCGCAAGAAGTACAACGAGATTCTGTCCACCAAGGGCATGACGCCGCAACAGGCGCTCACGATGGGCATCCCGCAGGAGTACGTCAAGAACTTCTACGAGGCTCCAAACATTGGCCGCGCAAAGGTCACATGGCAGTTGCAAAACGGGAAATACGTCCCCATCAGCGAGTTCGGTGATACGCCGGTGAATATGTCACCAGTTCCAAACACAGGAGACCCGCTCAAGGACTTGATACTGGGAGATGGCAAAGGCGGGTTTACGCCTAATGCTCCTCTGGTCACGGTCAAGAAGGAGATCGGCGCGGCATCCAGCCCCAAGGTTGCAGTCAGCAACTACAGCCAGCAGGAGTCCGAGCAGTCCAAGTCCTACGGCAAGGGCCTGGGCGATATGCGCCTGGAGATTCAGCAGGCAGGCTGGAACGCACCCAAGCAGATAGCAGCACTGGACCGCATGGAGAAACTCCTCGCAGGCGTGGACGGTGGTGGCGCGGCCCCAGCAATGGCATCCATTGCAAGTCTGGCAAACTCGTTTGGTATTAAGCTGGACCCGAAACTCGGACCCAAAGAGGCTGCAATCGCACTGTCCCGCGACATGGCAGGGCAGCTTCGCAAGCCCGGAACCGGCCCTATGACCGACAAGGACTTCGACAACTTCCTTGCCCAGATTCCAGACCTGTCCAAGTCCGCAGAGGGCCGCAAGCAGATCACGGCAACCATGCGGGCGGCGATCAACCGCGATCTGGCTGCGGCCAAGTATGCCCGCCGGTATGCGATGGAGAACAAGGGCGTGATCGATGACCAGTTCTTCGACGCTATGGCGAACTTCTACGCGCAGAACCCGGTGGTCACACCGAATATGCCTGCCACAAATGCGCGTGGGCAGGCTTTCAACCCGTCAGCGATTGACGCAGAACTGGCCCGTCGCCAGGGAGGCCGCTGATGGACCTGACCAAATTCTCCAATGAGGACTTGCTGGCGCTGAAGACGGGAGACCTGTCAAAGCTGTCCAATGAAGGGCTGATGCTGCTGAAGCAGGGTTCTGGCATGGACGAGTTTGACCGCAAGATATCGACACCGGAGGCTCCATCCATCCCGGTCAAAATTGGCATGGGGATGAACGACTTTTATCAGGGCGCAAAGCAGAAGTACCTGAACTGGACAGACCCGGCAGCGGCAGAGGCGTACACCCAGGAGAAGAACGAGGACCGCGCACGGTACAGCGCAGGACGGGCGGCGGCGGGTGAAACAGGCTTCGACGGCTGGCGCATGGTCGGAAATGTCGCCACCCCCACGGCACTGATCGGAGGCGGGTCTGGGGCATTGGCCCGGACAGCTATCGGCGCACTTCAGGGTGGAATTGGCGGGTATAGCAACTTCAGCACCGAGAACACCGAGGGCGGGAATGCGCTGCAGGCGGGCCTTGGAGCGGGCCTGGGTGGCGTTATCAATGCCGCCGCTCCCACCGTAGTCAAGGGCGTAATTTCGGGAGCCCAGTGGACCAAAAACAAGGTTGCTGATGCCCTGCGGACGCTGAAAAGCCCCGAGGCGATGGCATACCAGTTGACCGGCAAAATCCCGGTGCAGGTAGAACTGACCCTGAAACAGCAGCTATCCGGTGGTGGCCCGCTAAACTGGAACAATCTGGACGCAGAGGTCAAGAAGCAACTGGTTGACGAGGGTGTATCGGTGATGGCCCGTGGAGGGAAGTTTGGCGCCGAGGAGGCCAACAACCTAGTCCGCAAGGCAAACCTGATAAGCCAGGGGTTTACCCCAACCAAGGGCATGGTGACCCGCAGCCCGGTGGACTGGACGATTGAGCGCAACCTGCAGAAGGGCGAGACGGCCGGGGCGATCCTTGGAGACTCCATCACCGCAGTTGACCAAGCCAACCAGAACGCTGCGCGGCAGGGTTTGAAGACCCTCGCGGAGTCCACCAAGGGCACACCTGGGTCCAGCTACAGCACCGGCAAGGCGGCATTCTCCACAATACAGAAGATTTCCGACGACTCCCAGAAGGCAGTCTCCCAAGTCTACAACGACATCCGGGCAGTCCACGGGGACAAGGCCGGGATCAGCATGGACAACGTCACCGCATTCCTTGACGACATCAAGGACAGTGCCTACGCCGACAAGCTGTACTCCACCATCAGGACCAAGATGGAGTCGATGGCCGACCCGCAGACCGGAACCCTGACCGTCAAGCAGGCCGAGGAACTCCGCAAGTGGATCGGCAAGGTCGTCCCCAAGACTGAGTTCGGTGCGGCCGACGCAAAGCGGGCCATTGATGCGGACGTACTGGCGTCTGCCGGTGATGACTTCTTCAAGGGTGCGCGGTCTGTCGCCCGCCAGCGGTTTGAGACCCTGAACAACCCGGCGATCCAAAAGGTGCTGACCACCGCCGGGGAACTGGGCGAGGACAAGACCGCACTGAACTGGGTTGAGCAACAGGTCATCAAGGGTGGCCCGGGCGACTTGGAGCAACTCAAGAAGGTGCTGAACTCCTCCTATGGCAAGCAGGGTGGGGCGGACCTGTGGAACAACATACGGCGCCGGACGGTGGAGTGGATCACCGACCAGTCGCAGGGCCAGCAGGGTGCGATCTCCGGGACCAACTTCATGAAGGCACTGGACAAGCTGGGCGACGAGCGGATGGCGGTTCTGTTCAGCGCCGACGACCTGGCAAAGATTTCCAAGTTCAAGGACGCACTGGAGGCGGCGACGGTGGAGCCGTTTGGGTCCGCGCCAAACCGCTCCAACACCGCCCCGGCACTGGCCGCGATGCTCCGCAAGCTGGCAATCGGAACCAACGTCCCAGTGGTCGGACCAATGGTCAGTCAGCAGATTCAGGCTGGAGCCGAGAGCATGGCAAAGGGTTCACTGCTGGCAAATGCGCTCAAGGCAAGCCCGCTGGACACCACCGCCCGAGACCTGGCGCAGGCGCAGGCGGCAAAGAAGATGGCACGCCTTCTGGGCAACCGGACGGGACTCGGAGCAACCCCCGCGGCTGCGTGGCAGGCCAATCAGGATTAGCGATGCTTGAACAGAAACCGTTTCAGTCTGCTGTCTGGCGTGTGTTGTTTCAGCGCCTCGCTGATGGCCCACGCAAGGACCCAGAGTACGGCAATTCCGAGCGGTGCGACAAAAGTTCGCATGGTTTCAAAGGACATGGTCTACATTATGCAAATAATGCATAGAAAGAGCAAATATGCCTAGAGCAAGTGGTATTTACACGCCCCCCGGCAGTAGCTGGAACCCGCCGACAAACGGGAACCAGGCCACCGCTGCGGACTGGGCTGCGCTCCTCGCTGACCTAGCTGCGGCTATGACACAGTCCGTCTCCGCAGACGGCCAGACGGGTGTGACCGGCAACATCGGCATGGGTGGCAACAAGCTGACCGGCCTTGGTGCGGGTACTCTGGCAGGAGACTCTGTGCGCTGGCAGCAACTGTTCTCGCAGGGCGTCCCGGTCCAACTCGCATCTGCCGCTGCAGTCGATGTCGGAGGCCAAAACACGATTGCTGTGGAGATCACCGGGACGACTGGGATCACCTCCTTTGGCTCCAACTACAACTCTCCCAGGTTCATCCGGTTCACCGGTGCGCTGACCCTGACCAACTCCGCGACCCTGTCTCTGCCCGGTGGCCTGGACATCACCACCGCCGCCGGGGATGTGTGCGTGGCGCTGCCAAACCAAGCCCTGACCGGCTGGAACGTCTACGCATACGCCCGCGCATCGGGGATGGTCACGATCCCACCAGCCCCGACTGCTGGCACGGACGGCACAAATAAGACCTACGTGGACAGCGCAATTGCAACGGCAGTTGCGGGCGCAGTTGCCACAGCGAACACCGTGGTGTCTGTTGAAACTGGGACATCAGTTGCTGGCGCGGTGGGTTTCCACTACTTCTGCACCAACGCATCGGCGGTGACCGTGACCCTCCCGGCATCTCCCACAACCGGGACTTTTGTCTGGATGACGTTCACCAACACAACCGCTGCAAATATCATTGCCAGAAACGGATCGACCATCATGGGTTTGGCTGAGAATATGACCGTTGACAGCACATCTGGATTAACGGTTGAATTACGTGCCATTGCTGGCGATTGGAGGCTTGTCTAATGTCTACTCTTTCACAATTCGTTGGCGGTGGAGTCCCTGTCGGGGCCATTGTCCAAGCCCCCTACAACCTGACCGACACTGCATTCCTGCCATGCGATGGCCGCGCAGTGCTACGCGCAACTTACCCGCGCCTAAGTGCTTGCCTGCCAAGCATCGGCACATTTACCGCGACTAGCCGGACTAAGGGTGCCACACCGACAAGCAGCGCGATTGCCAATAACGGAACGCTGTGGTGCGTTACTGGTGCGGTTGGAACGTCCAACATTCACTCCACAACAGACGGAATTACCTACACGCCACGCACAACGCCAGCGTCTTGTGATATTCGTGGACTTGCCTATGACGGCACAAATTTCGTGGGTGTTTCTGCGAACGGTTCGGGCGTAAATCCACAGTATTCGAGCAACGGCACTGCATGGAGTACAAGCGCAACGGCTGCTCAAGCCTCTACTGGAGCCACATCGGACTGCCTAACTTGGGCATCAACTCTTGGAACCGTTGGGCGATTCTGCATGCTCACTAACGGTACCGCTGTATTTACTAGTGATGATCGTGGTGTTACATGGACAAGTCGAGCCACCGGACTTGCAGGGACGCCATTCCACATCTGCTGGACAGGGCAGAAGTACATTGCAAGCATTGGCACAGCAAGCACCATCGGCACAAGCTCGGACGGTATCACATGGTCATCGCAGACGATGCCATTTGCCACAAGCGCAGCCACGGCAGGCAATGGCATGATAGCCAGCGACGGCAATGGGCGCGTACTCATGGCAATGCCTGGCGCTGGTGCTGTAGTCGCGGTATCTCTAGACCACGGTGCAACATGGTCACAAAAGCAGCTCCCGTTCGGCATCAACAACCCACAAGTTTCCTACGAGAACGGTAGGTTCATCTATGGCGGTGGTGCTGCCATGAGCGTTGATCTCATCGGGTGGACAACGCCAGACAATTTTGCAAACGGAGCTGATTGCCGCTGGTCATATAAAGCAGGCGTATACCTTGTAACAGGCTCGGTGACGGCGGCATGGACAGTGACTGAGGACGCAACAAAAATTCAGTTGCCAACCCAACTCAATGCCGCCCCTTCTTCCATGTCTGCCTTCATAAAGGTGCAATAACCATGTACTACTACGACCAATATGGCTGGCTGACCTCTCAGCCAATCGAAGGCCGCAGCACGGACAAGGTGCCGCCTGTTGAGACTGACACGCACAAAGCCAACTGGACGGGATTGGATTGGGTGCTGGTGACTTACACCGCGCCGCCTACACCTGTTCCTGCGCCCGTAGTACGCGCACCCATTAGCAAGCGCGAGTTTCTCAAGCTGTTCACCCCCGCAGAGTACGCAGCAATCAAGGCAGCGGCAAATGCCAATGCAACGGTTGACTACTACTGGCAGCAATTCCTCCTGGCTGAGTTCATCTCCCTGGATGACCCAGACACCTTGGGTGGTCTGACACTGCTTGAATCCATTGGCCTGCTGGCACCCGGCCGCGCAGCACAAATCGTTTCTTAACAGGAGTCATCATGGGCTACCAAATACCAGCAAGTTCACCACGCGCAAACCTTGCCAACGGGACTCAAGTCGCTGCCGCTCTGATCAAGATACCAAGCCCAGCGGGGTCGGAGGGAACCACCGTTTCCATCTTCCAGAGCGGCGGTGGAGATTGGTCTATTCCCGGCGGTGAGTTTGGGGCTGTCTACTGGACACCTGATGGCCTGTATCAGGACATGGTTGCCAAGGGAGGTTCTGTGAAATACATGCAGTGGATCGTTGCGCGTCTGAATACCTTGTTCGCCAAGTACTTTCCTCAAGTTGCACCACCATCGGGTGAGCCAAAGAACGAGGCAGAGGCAGAGGCGTATGTCATTGCTTCACTTGCCGCAATGCAGATCAAGATCGTCAACGGTGGGCCGGTGCTGCAATGACTTTCAGGGAGCGGATCACCAACATTGCATTTGCGCTGGACTGCTTTCTGTTCAGCGTGTGCACCCTTGGGAAAAGCTACCCTTCTGAGTCCTTTTCTAGTGCCGCATATCGGGCCGAGCAGATGGGTCTATTTTACGGAAAGGTACGTCCTGCCATTGACGCATTTTTCGGCGATGGGCACTGTGCGGAAGCATACATCCATGCAAAATTAAACTTGCCTGAAGACCAGCGATGAACACAACAACAACACAGGGAGCCGTAATGAACGAGGGTATCGATTTGCAACAATATGGACGACTCACAGAGCAAGTTTCGCAGCTATCCAAGGATATGAAGCACGTTAACGAGCAACTGGAAAACATCACCAAAATCCTCTCCGAGGCCGGTGGTGGATGGAAGGCGCTGGTTTATGTTGGCAGTGCTGCTGCAGCCCTGACCGCGGCGGTGGGCTGGGTGGCATCTCACATCAGTTTTGTAAAATGACACTCGGACAACGCCAAAGGCTATTCACCAAACTGCTCCCCAGGCTGATCGACTATGCCTACGAGCATGGGTACGAGTTGACCGTTGGCGATGCCTACCGCGATCCACGGTTGCACGGCGCTATGGGCGTGAAGATGGGCTACGGTCATGAAAACAGCAACCACAAGAACCGCCTTGCTATAGACCTGAACCTGTTCAAGGACGGTGTGTTCTTACAGGCCACCACCGACCACACTCCCCTGGGAGAGTTCTGGGAGTCACTTGACCCCCTGTGTCGCTGGGGTGGACGTTTCAACGATGGCAACCACTACTCTATTGAGTCACCGGAGGGAATGAAATGAATGAAATCCTAGCCAAACTGGCTCCCACCGTCGCCTCGGCCCTACTTGGCCCAATGGGTGGCATTGCGGTCTCTGCCATCGGCAAGATTCTCGGAATCGACGCAGCCACCACCAACGACATCACCAAGGTGTTTCAGGACGGAAAACTGTCCCCGGAGCAACTGACCCAGATCAAGGCGCTGGAACTCCAGTACCAGAACGAGGAGAAGGAGCGCGGGTTCCGCTACGCTGAACTCGAGTTCAAGAACACCGACTCTGCCCGCAAAATGCAGATGGAGACCAAGTCCTACTTCCCGGCGACACTATCCAGCGGGATCACGATTGGGTTCTTTGCCATCCTGCTGTCGCTGATGTTCGGTGGCGTTGAACCATCTGAACCACTGTTAATCATGCTTGGCGCACTGGGTGCTGCATTTGGTGCGGTGGTGAACTTCTGGCTAGGCTCCAACTCCACCTCTGCACGCAAGACGGAACTGCTGGCTGCAGCGCAACTACCGGGGAAGTGAAATGGCCCAGCCAGGACTGCTCGACATCCTCCAAGGCGCATCCAACAGCGCAGCAAGCAACGTATCGGCCCCTGTAGACGGGCTGGCGTGGCTCTTGCGTAAGGCTGGACTGCCGATACCGTCAAACCCAATTGGCGGGTCGGAATGGATGGCGCAGGCAGGATTCACCCGGGAACCAGAGAATCGAAACCTTGGACTTCTGGGCGAGGCACTAGGCGGGGTTGCACCAATCGCTGCAGTTGCAAAGGCTCCAGAGATCGCAAGGGGACTGCTGAAGGGTGCTGAGAACCTGGCTGCTAAGCAGGCTTTGAGCAAAGAACGTGGCGCGATTGTCTGGCACGGCTCACCGCATAAGTTCGACAAGTTCGATGCAAGCAAGATCGGGACGGGCGAGGGGGCGCAGGCGTATGGGCATGGCTTGTATTTGGCAGACAATCCAGAGGTTGCAATGAAGTATCAACCACGCGATACAAAGCTAGATGGGAAAATAATGCAGCATTACTCTGCCGCAGAACGTAGGCAGAACTACCCTGCAATGCAAGTATTTGAAGATTTTGGCCTAAATAAAACGCCTGAAGAAGTTTTGGCAAGCATAAAAGATGCAGGTTATACGGCCAAAGATTTGCAGGCCGCATTAGATGCTCACAAAATTGCATCAAAGGAATATGGGGTATCCGTAATTCATTGTTGATAGAGTCTCAAAGCTTGCCCTCTTCAATGAGTCTGACCAGTGTTGATATTGAGGTCCCATAGTTCAAAACGGTTTCGGGTCCACCGTGTTGATTTGCAGACTCGGGAGATTCAGGATGTTGGAAGGCATGAGGGAATCGGCTTGTGTGTGACAAGCCTCTGACTCTACCTTAGACAAAAATCGCTCCCACTAAAGACCATAAGTGGCATTCATAGCCGCGACCTTGGTGGACTGTATGCGACCTTTGTCAATCATTTCGTTGAGACTTGCATGCAAACCGTTGTGTAACTCAATAAGCTGCACCAGCGCGGCCTGCAACTCAGGAAGTGTGCATTCCTCGTTCTTCAGTCGCTCCAGGGAAGGCACCGCGCTATGTTTTTTTGATTTTGTATCCATTTCAATTCCTCTTTAGTGCTGCAATGCACCGTCTACAGATTTCTGGAGCGTCACGCCAGCGGATTTCTTGCGCACCATTGGCAACGGCCAGTGCACGCTTGCTGAGTGCGATGTCGTAGTGCGGATAGCGAGATTTGTGCGGGTATTGATACCACTTTCGGCCACCATGTGACACATCACCATTCGCCCATACCCGGCCTTCATGTCATCAACGTAAACACTCATAGTTTGGCGGTCCCGTTTCGGCGTGCCCACCAGTCAAGTGCTGGAGTATCAGCGTTGTCTGCTTCCATGGCTACCATTAGGGCAATGAGCGCCACTCGTGTTCGAGAAGACTTTTCCGCCACCTGCTCCGGGCTGACAAAACTCAATGCTGGCACCACCTTTTTCATCCCAGACACTGACGTAGACATCATTGTCATAATCGAACCCAACACGAATGTGCGCATGGGGTGACATGTCGCCGTAGCGGCCAATGTCACGTTCTTTAGGCCAAATAGTTGTGACGTCGCCCAGCCTAGACTTCTCTGTTTTCACCAATGCCTCAACCCCATCGCGTATCTTTTCCTCGAAAACTTTGGCATCGACAGTTGGCGCGTTGTACCCACCATTACCAAGCCATGAAGCAAGGCTACGCAAAACGGACTCACAATCAATCAGTCGCTGCGCTTCCACTGGATGCCGGTATCCATCATGGGTGCCGTGCGGGCAATCCAGTTCGTCGTGCTGGTCCTTGCACTGCTCAGAACAAAACCATTCCCCCTCTTCAGGGTATTCTGAAATACAAGCAGCGGCCACCGAAGCCAGCTTCCCACAGTTTGCGCAACGACTTTCAACCGACTCAGTAGCTTCTTGTTTAATAGGGTTTGTCATAAAAGTTCAATCTTTAAATAAACAATGTATTACGGTTTCATTGTTTATGTTCAGTACTTGTTTGTCAACAACAAAATACGTTTTAAAGTAGAATAAACGCGGAGCCAAAGAATCAAGAAATCAACAACAGATTACGGATACCCGGAATATGCAAGCCAAACCGCAGGAGGACTTTATAAGGTCGATCTACCCGACGAGCATATTGCAAAAATGCTTGACTGGGATAAGCCACTAAGTCAACAGGCTACAGAGGTGCAAGCGTTTGCAAGAAGTCAAGGCGTAGACCTTAATGATCTCGGTGGAGACCTACTAGCAAAGGTTGGAAAAGACAGCGCCGGGTCTTTCGCCATGCGTCAAGCCGGCATACCTGGACTCCGCTACATAGACAGCGGAACTCGTGCTAATGGCGCAGATGCCTCCAACTTCGTTGTCTTCCCAGGCAACGAGGGACTTCTGAACATCCTTGAGCGCAACGGTCAATCTCTGAAGTAAATCACATCCCCTTTAGTGCGTAATCTGGGTTTATTTCATTCTCCTGATTGTTGCAGCGCACGTATGGACATTTCCATGCACCATTGCTTCTACAGCCTTCGCACACGCCTCCACAGTCTCGCGCTGGAAGGCAAGCATCTGTTCTGGCGTGTACCAAGTGGCTTTTACTTGATTGACCCACTTTCCATCTTTGCTTGATACTTCGATGTCCTTGTGGGCTGGCTCTGGCAATTCAGGTAGTGTCATTTGTCTGGCCCTTCCTGCTCTGTGATTTGGGCTTGTAGTTCGGTCATTTCAGTACCTTTCAAACCATGTATCTGGCTTGTTATCCAGCCAATACGGGTTAATGTTGAATGTGACGTAAGGCCGATTTCGGTGAATCTGAAAATGCCGTGCGCCAAATCTCCAATTGATAATGCAATCGCTCATACCTTCCCCTCCTTCTGTGCCTGCTCTGCTGCTGCGATGGCTGCGCAAACAATGTCAATTTTTTCGTCATACCAATCTACGCCTTCGGGGTGCTTTGTCTTTTCCCTTGTGATAACGAATATCCGGCTGCTTTGTAGCGCGATACGGGCTTCCTTCAACGCCTCCACCAGCATCTGATTGACAGGCTGCGCTACTGGTTGTGTCTCCCGCAAATACTTTGCAACGCACCCAAGCGTTAAATGGTCGGGTGCTTCCTTGCGCGTAAACGGGTCTATCTTGTCTGCCCAATACAGTAATACGTTTGGCTCCGGCTCCTGCGCTGGTTGTGCCAGCCCACAGTTGCAATAAGGCAATCCGCAGTTCTTGCAGTTTCTGTCCTGCGTGGCTGGCGCTGCTCCTGCTGCGAGGTAGAGTGGTGCGTTGTGCATTCCAGCTAATGTGTCCAAGTGCTTTACAGGGCAGGTCATGCTGATTGGACCTTTGCGGATTGAAACAACATACGCAACAGGCTCCTGCTTCTCCAGCTCCTCTAGCTTGGCTTGCAGGGCCACAGACTCATTCACTGCGGCATCAGTTGTTTCACGCATCGTTGTGATGCGTTCCTTCGCAGCTTCCAGTTCCTGCGCCATCGCTTCGACTGCTGCATGGAGGGCGGCTCTTGGAGCACTTTCTGATAAATGCCCAAAATCTTTAGCTTCTTGCGCCAATTCTTCAGCCAGCGCCATGATGGTTTGTGTGTCGGTCATTTTGTTTCTCCGGTTACTGCGTAGACACTTTGCCCAACGCTCAACACTTCTTCTGGGTTTGGAATGGTGAAGTTAATGGCTATGAATGAGTCCGCGTGTTGATTCACAATTAAGTTTCCAACCACCTCCACCCTCTGTGCCGAGTCCAGAATGGCGAGGGCTTCGGTAATCAGCTTTGGCGTAACCTCAACGATGTAGTCTCCGTTGCTATCTCGCGCCATTACGCGATTGATAGCCAAAGCCTCCCGCACAGCAGCGGCTTGCTCGTCGGTTAGTAGGATGGTCATCGTAAAAATCCAAAGTGAAGTTGACGGCCTTTATCCGCTTCGGTAAGAATGATTTGGGCGATGACTTCCAGCGAGTCAAGGCAATCAGCCTGTTCTCTGATAATCTTTCGTAGCTCCTCGTTCTGGACGGTAAGACGAGCAATAATTTCGTCACGGGTGTCAGGTTCTGTTGTCATTTCAAATACTCCCCGGTGTCCATCCTTCGTATAGCTTCCCGCATCGCATCGGCCATCTGGATCGGCGTGGACAGCGCGATCAACTGTTCGTGCAGGTCAATCGCAATCGGCAAGTCCTGCAGCGCGATACCGTCAAAGCCCCAGCGCCCGGTACGCTGGAACCGATCCCAGCAACGCATCATGGCGTCCCGGCCAGCGATTGCGGTCTGTTCTGCCATCGGGTCGATGGACTCGCACCGGATCATGCAGACGTTGATCGCAGCGGCTAGGGTGTGGAAGTCCTCCTCTGATCCCGGCCCGGAGCGCAGGGACTCGTAGGCCAGTCGGACTGGGAGGTTCAGGCGGGTCTGTTCTTCCTGGTCAAAGGGTTTGATCCTGTTGATCACCCGGAACAGGGCCAAGGGGTCTGCGGTGTAGCGCTTCATTTGATTGTTAACCGGTCACTGCGAACAATGCGGGCGCCCTGGACAGCTTCTCCGGCCAAGATTGCAGCCTTGATCTTTGTCTTGCTGGGTGTAGGTGGTTTTGGGTCATTGCAAAGATTGGCCGGGAAGGTCACGGTTTCGTCAATCTCCACCGCTTCGTCGCGGTCACGTGACAGGGTTGCAGTCAGCAGGCCGTCATCGCTGCTGATCTTTTCTGTGCCGGTCATGGTCATACAGGCTTGCAGATAGTCCCGCAGGCGTTCCTGATTCTTCTGCTCCCGCTTGATCCGCTCTGCGATTTCTTCGGCATAGCTTTTCAGCACTTCAATCGTGTGGCCCTTGCCCTTGAACACGGCGATGGTCGCAACCGCCTTATCCTTGAACGCACATTCAATGGTGTCCAGCCTGTCGGTGTCGATTACTCCGTCTTCGTCAACGCAGAGGGCGATTTTTTGCTGCATGTCGGCAGCGGCTTTGTAGAGAGTGACTTGCATTTCTTCCCCTTATTTAGGCCATGCAGCCGTTAATTTGTCCTGCACCTTGGCGTCCAAGAGTGCCCATACCTCGTTCAACAGGTCAGCGTCCCAGCCAGCCATCGCAATCGCTGCACCGCTGGCATCACCCGCAGCCACTCCGATCCGTATACGGTCAGCACGGGCCTTGGGACTCATGTCCAGTTCTTGTGACGGTGGGGGACTGTCATCACCGTGCAAATCGCCACCCTTATGCCACAAGTCCAGAGCAGCACCAAAGCGCATCGCTGCATTGCGGAGGGCATCCCCGATAACCTCCTTGATCGCATCGCCACCGACCTTGGAGCCAGCGTGACCGTACCCAAGGCGGGTGATCCCGCAGACGGTCAACTTGATCCACATCCCGCCCATGTCGTCCATCACCGGCAGACCGAATTCGCTCATTGCCAGAGGCTCCCAAGTCCAGTTGGGATCGGCGTCCAGCAGACGGTCAGTGAGGGCTGCATGGCCCACGTAGGCCAGCTTCACACCGCCCTTTGGCAGGTAGCTGATCTGGTGTTCTGGGAACGGAACCCGCAGGAGTGCGAGTCCGGTTGGTGTTTCTGTTTTGGTTGCCACGGTAATTCTCCAGAGTAAGTTCTTGACCCGATTCCATCAGGTCGATAAGGTAGTCTTTGATTCGCATTTCAAGCACCAAAGTTTGAGAGAAGGGTTTGGGATGAGAGTTAATCCCAATTGCAAGGGATGATTCGGGATACCGAAACAGCCAATATTTGTAGTGTCCATGACGTTTTCAGTGCAAATAGGTCAAGTTAGTGGGCGCTATCGCATAAATCGGCATGGATGCTAGAAACTCACTGTTTCCAAAAACACAAATACCATCTTGACAAGAGTCCATGCGGGTTTCGACGTAAGTGAGTGACCGCTTATGTGCGACACCGCACAGATATTGGGCCGGATTTCCCCCCAATTCCAGTATGGTATTTGCCACCCAGTTCCTGAAAGCAGCAATTGTGATCATTGGGTGGCTCACAGGGTGATCCCCGCCTTGTGCCACGCCAAACGGATTGAAAGTCCCTTGCGCCGGTAGTAGCGGTAGTTCTGATAGCGATACCAGATCATCTGCAGTGCGCTTGGCCTGGTCATACCAGCACCTCCAGCAGAATCCACAGGAAGAGGCAGACAACCGCCCCGCGCATGACCACCTTGTCCTGCCAATCAATTGGCCTCGTGGGTTCGGCGTAGGTGTCGCGTTTCATACCATCTCCCAATCTGCGAGTTGAAGGTTTCGACGGGCGACAACCATTGTGTCGGCAACGTGTTCCAAGGAGATGGACAGTTGCTCGTTGATCTCCGAATGGAAGTCGGTGTATGCATGGTGGAGAGCGTACTGAACGTCCTCCATCTGGCTTACGGTGAGTTTGCCAGCCTTGATCGTCTTGATCAGGTCAGCGAATTGGTCTGCTGTCATATCAACCCCTTGATAAGCACCGAGGAATTCAGTGCATGGGTAGGAATATAGTTTTTAAAAGAGATGTCGTCAACAACTATTTGCAAAAAACTGAAAATAAATAATTTGAAAGACTGAAAAGATGCTGTTATATTCGGGGGACTATGGAACTAAACACAATCCTTCAAGTGAGCGGACTTCGCAAGTCTCACCTTGCCAAGCTGCTCGGTATCACACCTGGCGCCATCACCTACTGGAACGGGATCATCCCTGACCACCGGGTCTGGCAACTCAAGGCAATGCGGCCTGTCTGGTTCAGGAAACTGCGCCAGCTAGAGGCCGAAAAGCAAAAACCCGAGACTGCTTGAACAGGCCCGGGTCTTCTAACCACCACGAAACAAGGGGGGAATTTCGTTATGGCTAACGCCACTTTACAGCAATTTGAGATTGACTTCAACCCGCCGCCGCAGGATCGCTTCGACGGCTCCGACTACGTCCCAGAGCGCGACGACGAGCGTTTGAGGGGTCAGCAACTGGAAATCTGGGAACTGATGCGGGACGGGCGCTGGCGCAGCCTGGGGAACATCTCCAAGACCTTGGGCATCCCCGAGGCATCGGTCTCGGCCCAGTTGCGACATCTCCGCAAGGCCAGATTCGGGCGCTACACCGTGTACAAGGAACATCAGGGCAATGGCCTGTACCACTACCGTGTTACAAGGACGCCATGATCACAAAAACCGCTTGCGGTCTGTGCGGTGGCACACTTATAATTTTGACATCCCTTGGCGGGGATTTTTCGGTAAGCCCTAGACGCGACTCTGCTGGTACCGACCAGTCCGCCAACACCCGCAAGGGTGAGAGTTGCGCCTAGGGCTTTTTTATTGGGTTTTTATGAAGTTGTCGCCTAAAAAATGGGCCGATTTTCAGCACTACAAAGACAGGTGCCCACCGTGGATCAAACTCCACCGTGACCTCTTGAACAATCGGGATTTCATCAGCTTGCCACTCGCTAGCAAGGCGCTAGCACCAATGCTCTGGTTGCTAGCATCCGAGTCCAATGATGCCACTTTTGATGCCTCCTTGGAGGAGTTGGAGTTCAGGCTCCGGTTCAGCAAGGAGGAGATTGCTGCAGGGCTTAAGCCATTGATTGATAAGGGTTTTTTCATTGTTGCTAGCGGAGTGCTAGCAGACTGCTTGCAAGGCGCTATCCCAGAGACAGAGGGAGAGACAAAGACAGAGACAAAGACACCTAAAGGTGTTTGTCCTCAGTCGAGGACGCCGAGCCAGCAGCTACTTGATGTTTTCCATGAAAAGTGCACATTCCTACCTCGGGTTACCGTCTTCAACGAAAACCGCCGCCGCACATTGCAGGGCAGGTTTAAGGAGGTCATGGCATCTGAGAAGTGGACAACCGAGCAGACCATCGACTGGTTTGGAGAGTTTTACGGAATTGTCAATGACAGCAAGTTCCTGACAGGCAGGGCTGCAGCGGCAAAGGGGGGCAGGGTTTTTAAGGCCGACTGGGATTGGATTCACGGCCCGCAGAACTTTGTGAAGATCGTTGAAGGCAAATATTCAGGAGAATGACATGGGATACGCAGACATTAAAAAACGCACTCAGGAAGCCTCCTCCGGTGAGGACGAGTACCAGAAGCTGATGTGCAAGGCTCACGGTTGCCCAATGCGCTGGAGCGTGATGATTGAGACTCCACTTTGCAGCTACCACGCATGGGAACCTGCGCCAAAGTGGGCGCATATCACTGAGAGACTGCAACGGGAGGGTCCGTGGGACTTGCGCTCGGAGCCACTTCCGTACTCCTCCCAGTACTCCAAGGACAAGGACGCCAAAGCATGGGCGCACTGGCTCAAGGACTTGGACGAGAAGGGCTACAAGGTCAGCCACATTCAGCGGGATATGTACCGCGCTGCGCTCAAGATTGCGCCTCCTGCGATCATTGAGGAATGAAATGCAGCACCTACATCAACCAACTGGAACACCTCTCAGCCCTTCTGAACTCAGGACGGCCGGGATGGGTGGAATACGCGCAGGAAAGAGCACGAGAACTGGAGAAGGACGAGTCGGGCCTGTGGGCGGGACTATGCAAAGACTTGAAGATTGGTTCGGTGTCCGCGCCCCTGACCCCGACGAGACCCCACTCAGTCCCTCGGAAATCGTCATATTGGCGAGGGAATTAGCATGAACCTAGCAGTCATATTGATTTACAGGACTCTTCTGATTGGTGCGCTGATGTACACGGTTGGTGTACTAGGTTGGTCTGCATGGTGGCTTTTGTTGCTGAACACAATGCCAAGTTTCGACGGGCAAATAAAATGACAAGTCATGCAATAGTCCTGTCGGACACCACGGCACGCCAAATGGCCGTCAAATTCATTTTCGATGCCCCAGAGGGGTACGAGTGCAAGATCGCTCCAAGGAAGCGCAGCGGGGCTGAAAACCGCCTTCTACATGCCATGCTGGGCCACATCGCCGAACATCAGGAGTGGGCAGGCAAGAAGCGTGACGTTGAGACATGGAAGCGCCTACTGATCGCCGCCTGGTGCCGGGCTACCGGGGAACCAGTCGAACTCCTGCCAGCATTGGACGGGATGGGCGTTGACATTGTGTTCCGCAGGTCCAGCAACCTGAACCGCAAGGAGTGTGCGGAGTTGATCGAATTTGTTTACTCTTGGGGGGCGTTGAATGATGTCAAGTTCCCGGCGCGGGAGATCGAATGATCCAAATCCTACAAAGGCCAAAGACATGCAGCCACTGCGGTGGCCCGTTCATGCCAGCCAGACCAATGCAGCGTGTCTGCAGCCCGATATGCGCGTCCAGGCTGGTCAAGACGGCAAAAAAAGAGCAAAGGGAGCGGGATAAGGCGCGGAAGGAAAAAGCCAAAAGGCCAGCCAAGTGGCGGGATGAGGCCCAGGCCATTGTGAACCGCTACGTCAGACTAAGGGACAGAAACCTGCCTTGCTGCTCCTGTGACCGACCTGCAACATGGGACGGACAATGGCACGCTTCCCACTTTCGCAGTATCGGCGCGGCTTCAGCGGTCAGGTTCAACCTGTGGAACATTCACAAGGGTTGCTCTATCTGCAACAATCACAAAAGCGGAAACCTTGAAGGCTACCGTCCAAGGATCATCGAAAGAATCGGTGCTGACCGGGTGGAGTGGTTGATGACCCAGAACCAGCTTGCAAAGTACGATGTTGAATACCTGAAGCGGCTCAAGGCAGTGATTGGGAAAAAGCTGAAACGACTGGAGGCAAGGATATGAGAAGCAAGGACTGGTTGACTTTTGAGGAGGCTTCGCGCCGGGTGGCCTATAACCCAGAGACAGGCGCACTGATTTGGAAGGAATTGCACAATTCCAAGCGGATCGGGACGGAAGCAAAAAGCCTTGATATTGCCGGGTACGTCCAAGTGAATATTGGTGGAACAATGGTCAAGGGACACAGACTGGCGTGGTTTTTGCACAACGGAAACTGGCCCACTGGAGATATTGACCACATCAACGGGGTCAGGAACGATAACCGGATCGCAAACCTACGCGATGTGCCAAGTCTGATCAATTGCCAAAACAAACGAAAAGCCATGCCTTGGAGTAAAACTGGGATTCTTGGCGTGGTCCGGGTTGGTGACAAATATCAAGCAAATATCCACCACCAAAGAAAAAAAAGGTATTTGGGGACCTACGATACGGCAGAGATCGCGCATCAAGTATATGTTGAAGCCAAGAGAAAGTTGCACAAAGGCTGCACACTTTAATTGAACTTGGATTTATACTGAAATCATGCGTACCAACGTATTCATTAAACTCGCCCTGTTCGGATGGGGCATTGGCCTTTTGTCCTGCGTGCTGTTCCTGGCATCAGTGGCGTGGGCCGCACTCAAAGGAACCAAGCAATGGCAACCGCTGATCCGTTTTCTAAAGAAGCCCTTGACGCTGAGAACACTTACCCCAAGGCAGTCCGGGATCGCGTAGCCTATATGCTCCGATCCGGCGGCAGCGCCATCTTGGGTGGTGGTACGAACGCAGATGCAACCGCGCCCGGAACCGAGTACAAGAAGTACCAGGCCGAGTGTCAGGCGACAGGCAATAAGTGTGTTTCCCCCGCGGAGTTCGCTCAGGGTAAACGCTAAGAGAAACTGGCCCGAAGGGGCCTTTCCATTGCGAGCGCAGGGCAACCCCTGTGGATAACAAGTGAATAAACAACTTAAAAATACGGGTGGAAGACCCAAGGGATCGCCAAACAAGGCCACAGCTGGTGCTAGAGAGGCCATAGCGATGTTTGTAGACGGCAACGCACACAGACTGTCCGGTTGGCTGGATCAAGTCGCTAATGGCGTTAAAGCGCCAGGTGCTGACGGCAAGAAGGGCAAGTACGCTGTTTACCCAAACCCCGCAAAGGCTTTTGAGATGTTCCAGTCGGTGGTGGAGTACCACATCCCAAAGCTGGCCCGGTCAGAGGTCAAGACAGAACACACCGGGGTGATCGGAGTCGAACACGCCCAGAGACCGCAGATGACCCGCGAGGAGTGGCTGGCCTCCTTGACCAAGTGAGATGTGGAAACCACAGATTGGCCCGCAACAGATTGCCATTGAGGCAGATTGGTGCGACGAACTGTTCTTTGGTGGTGCGCGGGGTGGCGGTAAGTCCGACTACCTGCTTGGGGACTACCTCGACGGGGTTCCCAGATACGGCGAGAAGTGGCGCGGGATCATATTCCGCAAGACCTACAACGAACTGGAAGAACTCCAGATTCGGGCCAAGGAGATATTCCCGGAGGCCGGTGGGGTCTACAAGTCAGCCAGTTCCGGGGAATTTCCCTTTGCCAACTGCTGGTACTTCCCAAGCGGAGCAACCCTCAAGATGCGGTATCTGGAGCATGAGCGGGACGCCGACGGGTATCAGGGCCACCAGTATTGCGTTGCGGTGGGAACCCAGATACTTATGGCTGACGGCTCTCCAAGACCCATTGAACGGATACAGGTTGGCGACTACGTTTCAACTTTAGAGGGCAAAAAGCGGGTCACGGCAAAGGTTAAGCCATATTCCGCTCCCTGCGTGGCTATGGAGGGCCAAGGGATTCAACAGGTGCATCCTGTTTGGCATCCTGTTTTAACCGCTTCTGGTTGGCAGTCATACGCATCAATTCTGGGTATTGATTCCAAAGAGTTTGCAGAGAAATTCCAAGAAGGCGCACAGCATCCTTGCGTGAACTTGACCGCAAAACTTGCAGCATCCGTTTGTCAGACGGGTACTGAGTCCCAGATTTCCATTGAAGTCCAAGACGTTTGCAGCAGGCGTGAATCGTTTGTGGAGAGACTCCAAGGTCTTTGGCTGCTTGCCTTGTGCTGCATTTCGGGTCTGATGCAAGCAGTGTCAGCGCAGATACAAAGTCTTTATCGCTGTCCTTTCGGCGTGATTTGTGGTGATCTTTTAGGTGCTTGGAGTGGTCTGCAACCAATTCAAGGTTTGAGATTGCATTATTTTGCCGGTTCTCATCCAAGTGATGAACAACCTGCCGCCCGGTCAAATACCGGCCAAGGTGCATCTCCATCACCAGCCGGTGCTGCATCACATAGCCGCGCTTTGTGCAGCCTGGATGTTCTGGGCAGTACTCCATCACATAGCCGTCAGATCGAACATGGCTACCTGCATCCATACGCCTTGACGGAAAGGCGGACGGTTTGGGAAAGTTCTTCAGGGCCATGTTCCTTGTCCTTTGTTGGTGCGCGAATGGTTGCGGATATTACTGTTGAAGATGCTAACCATTACATCACATACGGTCAAGGTGTAATTAACAAAAACACATGGATCGGGTTCGACGAACTGACCAACCATGCAACCCCATACGGGTACAACAAGCTAAAAGCCTGTCTGCGTAACTCCCACGGCATCCACGGGCGCATCAGGTCCGGTGGCAACCCTGGCGGCAAGGGGCACATTTGGGTAAAGGCCAGGTTCATCGACTGCGCTGCGCCATACCAGCCCTACGACGACCCGGAGACCGGCCTCACCCGGATGTTCATCCCGTCCAAGGTGACTGACAACAAGTATCTAAAAGACAACAAGCAGTACATCGCCCTGCTGAAGTCCTCCGGGTCGGTGGAACTGGTCAAGGCTTGGTTGAACGGCGACTGGGATGTGGTTGCCGGGGCATTCTTCGACTGCTGGGAGCGTGACAAGCACGTTATTCGGCCATTCAAGCTGCCGGACACATGGACCCGGTTCCGCTCCTTCGACTGGGGGTCAAGCAGGCCATTCTCTGTGGGATGGTGGGCAATTGCAGACGGGACTACGGATCACCCGCGGGGGGCGCTGATACGCTACCGGGAGTGGTACGGGGCGTCCGAACCCAATGTTGGCTTGAAACTTACAGCCGAATCGGTGGCCGAGGGCATCCTGCGCCGGGATCACGGGGACCGTTTTGCCTACTCTGTGGCCGACCCAAGCTGCTGGAAGGTGGACGGCGGGCCATCGATTGCCGAGCGGATGCAGGGGGTCAACGGCGGCAAGGGGGTTATCTGGCGTCGGGCCGACAACCAGCGGGTGAGCGGCTGGGACGCCATGCGGCAGCGGTTTGTGGGCGAGGACGACCAGCCCATGATCTACTGCTTTGACACTTGCACAGACTCAATTCGCACGTTACCATTGCTGCAGCACGACGAGAAGAATCCCGAGGACATCGACACAGAGATGGAGGATCATGCCGCGGACGACTGGCGTTATGCCTGTATGTCCAGGCCTTGGCTCCGTACTGTTAAGGTGGTTCCGACCCGGTTCGATACGGATCGCACGATTAGCGAGTTGATAGAGCAACAGCGCAGGAAGCGCCAAGCCGAGGAATACTAACTTAACGCCGCGAGGCGCTGGAAGGCCCATATGCCGCAACTGAACGTAGCAACATACAGTAGCTATACCGTAATCACCCCCAGCGACGCGACTTCGGTCACATGTCGGGCCATCTACGTTGGTGGGGCTGGCAACCTGGCGCTGGCTTATTTGTTTTCGCGTGAGCGCGTGCGACTCGCGTATTCCGGCGCGCGTGGAACTTTCAACCGCATCGCCTCGGTCGCCGTGGGCGCGTTGGGCCTGGGCCTGCTGGCGGCCTCCTTGCGCGAAGCGCGTTCCTAGACGCTGTTCTCAGGGCAGCGCGAATTGCCCTTCGGGCTCCGGTTCGTCCGGCCCGCCCTGGCTTCCTTCATCGATCCATTGCAAGTACGCCGCCGACCCGGCGGTGATGGGCACCTGCACGATTTCGGGCGTCTCGTAGCTGTGATGCGCGCGGATAAAGCGCTCCAGCGCCTCGAAGCGATCAGCCCGCGTCTTGATGGACAGGCGCTGCTCGGGCTCGTCGCACAGCGCGCCTTGCCAGCGGTAAATGCTGCGTATGGCTTCTATCTGCACGCAGGCGCCCAGCCCGGCCTCGACGATCTTGCGGGCCAGCGTTTCGGCCTGCTGCGCGGTGGAAACCGTGGTCAGGACCAGGCAATAGCCGGGGTCATGGGACCTTGACATGGTGCGAGCTCCAGTGGGGTCTACCGGTATAGGCAGACAGAAGTTGCGGGAAGCGCGGAAAGTGCCCAAATTTCAGGCATTGTGACGCAGGCCGCGCCAAATGGCGCTCTCGTCTTCCAGCCCCGGCGTCATCAACAGACTTGTCCACAGGCGGCAGGGATAACTCGGGTCTCCGGGGCTATTGACAAAGCCCTAGCGCGCGACCTCTTTCACGGTCCATTCCAGCAGCGCATCCAGCGCCGGGCGGGCAGCGCCGGCGTTCGGGTGGTTGATGAGCCCCACCACGATGTAGCGCGTGCCGCTGTTGCCGTTGGCATAGCCCGCAATCGCAGTCACGTCGCGCAGCGAGCCGGTCTTCAAAAAGGCCTGCCCCGCCACGCCCTTGCCGCGTTCGCGCAGCGTGCCGTCCACACCGGCGATGGGCAATGAATCGGCCAGATCGGCGGCCAGCGGGCTTTTGGCGGCGTGCAGCAGCAGCGCGCCCAGGCCGGCAGCCGTCACACGCTCGTTGCGGCTCAGGCCC
>JAULBY010049107.1:0-12070 GCA_032358315.1 Ophiocytium majus
TATATATTGTATACACTCTGGGCCCTCTGTGGATTTAGCTATCGTTAGCTTATAGTGAAGCCCACCCTCGCGAACACAGCTGCCTTCGCAGGCACTTGCAGCGGTCGCAGAGGGGGCAGCGCCAACAGTCAGTTCGGTGCGCACTCACTCAGTATGCGGTGTGCCTTGTGTGCTGCATGGCTACCGTACTGAGCCACAGTCCCATTACCAGCACTTGAAGCACTTACTTACACAAGTGCGTTCCATACTTTACTACTTACTAGGACTTTCTAGACAGTTTGGTGCACACTCAGCCTGGGAGGTGGGTCTTGCATCCTGTGTGGCAGTACCACCAGGTTTAGAGTCCCACTACCAGTGCTTGAAGTACTGGAAGTGACAACTCTACGCTCTACAGTACAGTACCCGTTACTAGTCCCACTGCCAGCACTTCAAATAACCGGTACTTCCTTGAGCAAGTTTTTTACAAACTCTACTAGTAACGTTTTGGCAGCGGGCTGGGCGGCCTGCTGTGGCATGTGCTACTGGTAGGGTTGCCAGAACGGTAATTATTTTCAAATTTTACTCCGTAGTTTGTAGCGTAATTTCACCGTAACCTTATAATATGTGCAACGTCCTCCAAAATGTTTTGTGCTCAGCAAAGCCAGCTGTTCGCAGATGTCAAGGCATTGTAGGCTGCTGTACGCATGTGCGCCGGGTGTGATGGAATTACCGCTGACTTTAAAGTCCCGAAATTACGATTCCGGCAACCCTAGCCACTGGGCGCGCCGTGAACGCCGCTGCCGTGTGAGCACTTGTTGGAGATGCTGCGTAAACGCGCACCATGTGCACAGGGCTTTCCGTGCCTCAAGGGGAGTTTACTAGAAGTACTTCGGTGGTGAAGTACTTCTGTACTTCAAGTACTTGAAGTTCCAGCCCCACTCACCCCTGAGCCCCCATATGGACATGACGAAGAATGGCGACAGCGAAAAGATGCACACGATGATTGCCGTTTTTCCCACAAACTTTGAGAGCACAGCAGCGGAGAGGCACAGCAGAGGGGCACAGCGCGCAAAAGGTCAGCGCCGCCATGCCACATAATATTATTAATACTTCAGTACATTAATTGTTATCTAAATAAATACTTCAAGTATTGTTACTTAAAGTAGTAGTACTATCATGTCACAGGTGTGGCCGCCTTCCCCACAAACTCCGCGCACAGAACGCGGGAAGAGGCATGCGGTACAGTTGATGTAGTCAATGGTGCTGCGGGTAGCGCGAATTAATTGAAGGCCTTTTTAGTGATGTAAAGTTGTTCTTGTTTACTAATGTAAACCTGAAGTGCAACTGCAACATCCACCCAAGACCCAAGTCGCTGCCGGCAGCCCCCCGAGGTCAAGCGCGGTGACCAATTCGCCCACGGTGAAGCACAAAGGAGGTGGCGGAATAATGACTTCACAGTACAGTGTCGACTTCAACTTGAAGTACAAGAGCGCAGTGTGCGGCCACAGCCCCTGGGGTCAAGCGCGATGAGGCCGACTGTTAATAGAGACCAGAAAGGGCGCGTGGCCAGAAAGGCTGGCCAGAAAAACCGCCACCACGTTTGCCTCCAGGGCTCGGCACACAGAGCGGGCTGGGGAGCGCCAGTAGCTATGAGAGGCCTTCAGCAGTATACGGTGGCGCTGCCCTGCCGCCGTGCTCGCCTAGTGCTGGCTGGCGTGCCGCCACTTAGGAAACCGTACCCTTTTGATCGGCCAAACGCCGGCCAAAAAAGCGGCACTTTTTTGGTCCGACTTGAATGGCTCTGAGGCTGGCCAGAAAGCACCAACCTCCTAAGTGGCAGCAGGCCAGGCACCACGGGCGGGGCTGCGCCGCCGTATGCGCCTTGCCTGTGCTGGTGCGCGCCCACCACAGCCGCAGCACCCCACAGCTCGTGCCGTCTGGCAGGGTGCTGGCAGCCGTTGTTGCCGCTGGTGGGCGCAGGCTTTTCTGGCCAACCTTTTTGGTCACGCGCCCTTTTGGGTTCCTAAAACAGTTGGCCTGAGCGCGCCGTGTACGGCCAAGCAAAAAGGTGTCAGAAAATCAGCACAGTGGAAACTTCAACTTGAAGTACAACGGTGCCGCGTGCGGCCGCAGCCCCTGGTCAATCGCGGTGAGCGCGCCTTGCGCGGCCAAGCAAGTACATATAAAAATGCAACTTCAAGTACGCAGTGGAAACTTCAACTTGAAGTTCGATGGTGAAGCGCACCTGCAGTCCCCTGAGATTGAGCGCAGTTAAGACCCCGCACCACGGCCAAACAGAAAGGTGTCATAAAAAAAAACTTCAAACAACAAGCAGTGGCAACTTCAACTCGAAGTAGAGGGGATGTGAATCACCATGTGACGCGCACCTGCAGCCCCCTGAGGTTGAGCGCGGTTAAGACCCCGCACACGGTCAGCAGGAAAGCCGCCCGCGGCAAGCCGTGTTGTAGGGGGGAGTCCGGGTCCAGCAGCTGCAGCAGGTAGTCCAGAATCTGCGGAGATAAGAGAATGCGGCAGTTACAGAATGTGACAGTTACGTAACAGTAACATGGAGAAGGGGGGGGTCCGGGTCCAGCAGCTGCAGCAGGTAGTCCAGGATCTGCAGTTACAGAATGCGGCAGTTACAGAATGTGACAGTTACATGACAGTTACATGGAGAAGGGGGGGGTCCGGGTCCAGCAGCTGCAGCAGGTAGTCCAGGATCTGCAGTCACAGAGTGCGGCAGTTACAGAATGCGACAGTTACATGACCGTTACATGACAGTTACATGAGCTCGGGCCCAGCAGCTCACCAGCACGGCGTAGAGGGAGTTGTCCGCGACGCCACTGAGCCAGCTCCAGTACCCTGCCCAGGCACCGGCAAAACACATTTTGTCCGCTGAGTCAGCGCCAAAACACAAGGCAATAAACCGCGAGGCAGCGACAAATGGGGCACACGTCTGGGTGCACTCTGACGCTTTTGTGGCTGAAGTTGAAGTTGGTGCTGTTGAAGTTTGCATTTTTTATTTAAATTTATCATTTATTATTGAAGTTGGCGCAGTTGAGGTTAACTACACCGTAACTGACGGATTATAACGCCCCCCCCGCGTTGTCAGCGGCGGGGTTTCCTGCTGCTAGCACGGGGGGTGTTATGCACTGCACCCGCGATATACAGAGTACCAAATTTTGTATAGAATACCCCCCCGCGTTGTCGTCATTAAGGCGCCGTCAGCCACGTGGGGGGCGGTATACAGGGTCATATGACACTGCATAACGCCTCCCCTCGTCGAACAAGACCCCCGCGTTATACTTCGTCAGTTTCAGTCAAGAGGCAGGCCCAGGCCAACCACTGGAGTTTAAAGAGCAACACCACCCATCGCATCCACAACACCACACCACAAAAGAAAAAATATGTATACATATAACTAACAATATACATATACTGTATACATAACAACGCTGCGCATACTTCCAAGTAGGCGGACAAGGTGGACAGTCACCGTCCATGATTCTGGGCCATGAACCCCCAGTATTTTTAGCCAACAGTCATTTTGGTCACATAATTGTCATACATATGATGTACTTTTTGAAGTACTTCATATACTTTGCGTGTACTTTGAACTACTTATAGTATACTGAAGTATTGTCCTACTATAGGTGTGTACATGCTACAGTCACCTACCATGAACCCCCAGTACGGCCCGAATGCTGCCGAAACCCATGCTACAAATCCCGATGCATCTGGAAATACGGTGGACAGCTCTGCGGTGATCAGGGCCTCCGCACAATTATTTTGCACACACAATGTATGTGACCATGATTTCAACCACATGATTGACACAATCGACACACATGTATGCCAAAAAAGTGGGCAAGTCACCTTCCATGAAACCCCAATAAGGACCGAATGCCGCGGAAACCCACGCCACAAACCCCGATGCCTCTGGAAACGCCGTGGACAGCTCGGCCGTGACAAGTGCCTCCGGTATGCTCCAAGCCAGCGGCAGCAGCACTAGTCCCAGGAGGGTGAGGAAGGGACCGCCGGCGGCGACTGCCTCTTCCATGCCAAACGGCCCCCCGCTAACTCCGTAGAATATCAGGACCACTGCGTTGGTGCGGCGGCGGCGGTGAAGTGCGACGGGGGGTAGCGTATTTGCGTTAGCATTTTTGTCCTAGCTCTTTAGAGGCATTTCGACGTGCTACGTAGTATACTTGAATGTGTATACATACATGTACCTGTATGCTTTTGAACTAAAGCATGGTATGATCACCCAGCAGGGTGAGGAAGCGCCCGCGCGCGGCCACTGCCTCTTCCATGCCAAACGGACCGCCGCTAACCCCGTAGAGTATCAGGACAACTGCGTTGGCGTGGCGGCGGTGGCGGCGAATTGCGGTGGCGGGCGGCAGCGAATTTACATTAGCAGTTTGTCCTAGCTTTTCAGAAGCACAAAAAAATATACTTCGCAAGTAAAGTGGTATGTCAATGTGTGTACGTGTGCGATATACTGCAAGAAGTGCTTCTGAACTAAAGCGTGATATACATACAGAATACACCGCCTCATCCATGCCAAAATGGCCCGCCGCTAACGCGATAGGGTATCAGGACAACTGGTGGGTGCGGCGGCGGCGGCGGCGGCGGTAACAGCGCATTTGAATGGGTGTGTTGGCAATTGCGTTTTGTAGTTGGCGTGCTTTGTCCTCGCCCTTCGACAACATAGTTCAAAATTATGTACTACATACTTGAAGGACACACTACTTGGAGTACTATGTAGTGCTGAATAGCATACCCTGTAGTATGTACACAGTGGGCTACACACGTGGCGCATGCATGTACATGCATGCACTGGAGGTATGCTATACATTGTCGAACTGCATTATAAACCGTTTCCTCATGCCAAGCGCCCCCCCCCCAAGCGTCGAGTATCAGGGCCACCAGGAAGGCGTGGCGGGGGCGCAGAAAAATGCCGCGATAATGCAATGGCGGGCAGAAGTGGTTTCACATCAGTGTCCTTGTTGTAGGTTTAAGCAACGTCATACAGTATATACATACACATGTGTATATCTATACATATCACACATAAACGTCCCCTGCTCACTCCATGGAATATCAGGCCAACTGGTTGGTGTGCCAGCAGCGTCGGCGGCAGTGCATTCACATCAATGTCTCTGTGCGTTATTAAATAATGCTAATAGCGATCGTAACAACGTACGAAAAATTGCCCCCCCCGTAGAAGACACATGTCAGGCAGAAAGTCATTCCACAAAGACGGGGTGGCGGTTTAAATCGTCACTTATTTTTTCCTTAACTCGAGCACTCCGCACCGTACGCTATGTCGAAACATTGACTTCAGCACAGTACCGATGCAGACACAAGCATGTACAAAACACGTCGAAGTAGTCTGCGCATACAATATATGATTATGGTACACTTTGGAAGTAGGGTTTCATTGCTACGTTTTTTTGTTGTTTTTTGCTGTGGCGCAACCAAAAGTCCTCTCACCCAGAGCGGGGGAAAGACAGCGACTTCTTGTGCAGCCGCAGGTGCCCGTGCGCCCCCCCCCCCCCCCTCCTCCTCCGCCACCACTCATAACTATCTTATAAATACATGTATCATACATACGAAGTATGCTATTATAGTACTGCAGGCATAGCTATTTGCTACCGTGAATTTTGCGGCCGTATCGCTCACCCAGTGCCGGGAACGAAAGCGACTTCTTGTGCAGCCGCAGGTGCCCGTGCGCGTCCCCCCCCTCCTCCTCCTCCGCCACCACTCCGCTCTCAGAAGGCACCGCGCTGTAGCTGTTCCTGCCGCTGCCGCCGCGCGAGGGGGGGCGCTCCACGCCGTCGAAGCTCTGCGCCCGCCAGCCGCGGTCGGACTCAGGGTCCTCCGCGCCATCGCTGTGGCTGCCAATGGACGTAGCGCGCCTGTGGGCAGTAAAAATTATGATTGTTAATAGCGTTAGTGTGGGATGTAGTGTTGCACTACAGAAGTAGTATGAGTCCACATGAAATGATATAGTGTTACTATACTTCAACAAGTTGAGGTATGAGGTCTGCGCGCGCCAGCCGCGGTCGGACTCCGGGTCCTCAGCGCCATCGCTATCGCTGCCAATGGACGTAGCGCGCCTGCGTGCCATCAGGGTCAATAGCACTGTGGTTCAAAGGCAGATGAGTCCACGTGAAATGGTGTTATAAGTGGCTATAACAAGCGCTGTGCCCGCCAGCCGCGGGCGGATTCAGGGTCGTCAGCGCCATCGCTGTGGCTGCCAATGGAGGTGGCGCGCCTGCGAGCAGTCATTTATAGTCATTGACACAGTTAGCGTGGGATGCAGTAATGACACTATGAGTCCACATGAAATGGTTTAGTTATTATACTTTAAGTTCAAGTATGAGGTCTGCGTGCGCCAACCGCGGTCGAACTCCGGGTCCAACCGCGCCATCCCTGTGGCTGCCGATGGACGTGGCGCGCCTGTGAGCCGCCAAAAAGCAGACAATTATATCTGATTATAGTAGTGTGTGATGCAGTCATGTCATGTGAATCCACATGAAAAGGTTTCGTAAGCGGCTATAACAAGCTCTGCGCGCGCCAGCCGCAGTGGGACTCAGGGTCCTCCGCGCCATCACTGTGGCTGCCGATAGAGGTGGCGCGCCTGTGAGCCGCCAGAAAGCAGGTCACTATAATTGATTATAATAGTGTGTTGTGCAGTCATACATGAAATGGTTTGAGTTAGTGTTACATAAGAGCTTTGCGCGCCAGCCGCAGTGGCGCTCACGGCCCTCTGCGCCATCGGTGCGCGTGCCGATGGGCATAGCGCGCCTGCCAAAGAAGGCTTTAATACAGTTAGTAACTGATGTTAGCGTGGTGTGCAGTCATATATGAGTCCACATGAAATGGTTTCACAAGTGGCTGTAATACGCAGGTGGCGCGCCTGCGGGCGGTCTAAGTTATTTATCACTGATACAGCGAATGATGCAGTCACATATGGGTCCACATAAAATGGGACGTATCTAAAAATGGCTACAACAAGCTCAGCGTGCACCGGGTTGTTGGTGGACGTGGCGCGCCTGTCAGGTGTCAAAGCCAATATGATTCCGATTGGTACATGTGAGCGTGTTGTTCAGTCATATTAGTCCACATTGAATGGTGCCAACTGGCCGTAACACTGGCTGCCAATGGACACGGTGCGCCTGCGGGCGGTCAAAGCGACTATCATCTGTTGAAAGTAGCGTGTACCACAGACACTTTAATTCACATGAATCGGTATGCTGGGTGATAGCGTAAACATGTGAATGCATCCATGAAGTTATTAACATTGCTTGCTTGCAAGTACTGAGTTCAAGTATTACAAGACCAGTGGTGCGTGCAAGTATGTGTACTTGTACCAGCGTGGCCTCACTGCTGTTCCTCGGGTGCCGTGGCTGTGGATGGGTGCTGAATGCCAGCGCAGAGTAAAACACACAAAAATATAGCGTGCGTACCGCAGTGCTCTGAATGCAGTCCCTTTTCGACTTGAAACTTGGTTATTTGTCAGTAAACGCCTCCCTCAGAATGCCGCTGTCACTGCACAAGAGGTCACCAATGGTGCGCAGGACCAGTTTCCCACTGGCATTGCTGCTGTGGCTGCTGTTATTGCTGCTGCCGCTGTGCTGGTGCATGCTGCTCTGTGCGTCCACCAGCAATCCAACCGCCAGCAGTGCTCTCGCCGCTGAATGCTCCAGCAACGTGCACACACAACGTGCACACACCCCCACAACAGTCCCTGAGTCAACGGCAGCAGCGGAGAGCAACCAGTGCATAGGCACCAACACTTCGTGCACCTCGCGGATATGCGCATAAGCAGCTCGTGCTGAAGCAGCTGCCGTTGCCGACGGCGGCTGCCGCCGCCACCCCCCCCCCACCCCTCCGATGTTTCTGCGCCGCACAAGCTGTGATGCAGAACGCGTTTCGCAACAAGTTGAAGGCCGGCGGGTAGGTGGTGCTCGCCTGTGGTTGTCCCTCAGCTTGTTCACTCGGTCTAGCAGCAGCAGGGGGGTGTCTACCCCTGGGGCGGGCACCATGGCGGCCACCCTCGCCGCCGCCGCCACCACCGCTCCAGCAGCCGCCGCACGCTCCACGAACACAGCAGGAGTGAAAAGAACGGTGTGCGCTCATGCGCTGCTGAGCACCCAAGTTCAACTGACACACACCTGTGTCACAGACACAGCACACCCGGGAGCAACGCGCAGCAGGCGAGGAGCTTCCAGCAGCAGCGCGGGGAGTCTTGCGTCGCACGCGCACCAGCATCCATCCCAGGCGAAGCTTGCAGACCCTGGTCCTGGAGCTGTTTCTGCCGCTCACTCTCTCGGTCAACAAACTTCAACTGCAATGAGAGGAGGAGTTTCCGCAGCTGGGGCACCCGTGCACAGTGCCAGCGCCAGCTGCGTGGTGGCGCAGGGGGCGGGATGGCACAGGCTGGCGCTGGAGGGTGCCAGCTTGCCACGAGCTTGGCCTCCGCAACAGGTACTGTGGCTCGTACGGGCAATAGGCACTTGACTTTTGGGTGGTGAGGTTGTGGCCACGTACTGAGCAGCAGCAGCTGCTGCTGCTACTGCTGCTGCTCCGGCTCCTGCTGCTGCTGTGTCGTCAGTGGTCGCAGCAGGTGTGCCTGGTTTTGCGCAGCAGCCACAGTGCTATCTCTCAGGTCAGCAGTGCTAGCCCACAGGCTGGCTTACCACTTCAGCAACAGCAGCCCCGCCTCTGCAGTGTGCGCAGCCGCAGCTAACACAGGCTGTGTGCTGGTGTCTGTCGAGGGTGCACTATTTAAACCTGTGCAACGGGCCCATTTAATACTTCAGTAGTATCTAAAAACATTATATTGCAACCCGTTCAAACTGGCGCATTGGCACGATCCTCATTTTCAACATCCACACGCATGTGTCAGCATCCTTGAAATTTCAATTTTAAACATCTGTTGGTGCAGCAGAAGTGACCTGACCCAAGACCCGAGCCGTGAGGGTTGCTCGCTGTAATTCTCGCATGCTCAGATTCGTTGATACAGCAACCATGTGGTCAGTAACAGGCCTCTGCACCCTGCACTAAACTCTGCACACCGCACTAAATTAGAGCACACGTGGGTGCACTGCATAAATATTACAGTAGTACGTAAACAATGTACTACTGAAGCACACCAATCAGAGTAGCGCTGTGGCAACATGCCAGGCACACATTAGAGTGCGCCGTGCACTGCGTTGCCATCCTCCTGGCTATAGCTACATACATGTACATGTATGTATACACATACTTCAGAAGTACATAAACTGTATAGCTATAGCAACAGGGGACAGCACGTTTGGTCATGCCATTTGCACCCATGCGCGCGCTATGTGCACAGCGCTTTCGGCGCCCGAAGCGGAGTTCAATAACCGTACACCATGCACTGCTGCACTGGTAGTATCCATCAACGTACATGCGCAGCGCACTAAATCGAAGTGCACTTCATTGTGAATTCATAGCACATGCCATGTGTCGGGTGCGGCCGCGGCGGCACCTGTCCCCATTATCATTAATCGCGAGTGCACTGCATAAATACACACACCATGTACTACTGTAGTATGTACACGACTCACAAATATTGCACACCGCACTAAGTGAAAGCGCACTCAATCACGAGTGCACTGTACGTGCCATATATGCCAGGCACGGCCTTGCCTCGCGGCCGTAGTGTGCATACTTCGAAGCGAAGTATATGTGCCGCACTAAGTTGAAGCCCACTCAATTGCAAGTGCACTGTACACATGCCATATACACTAAATCATTGCGCACTTGATCGCGAGTGCACTGCATAAATTCGCACACCATGTACACTACTGTAATATGTACATCTTCTAGAAACACTTCAGAAATATACACACCGCACTAAATTGAAGCCCACTCAATTGCAAGTGCACTGTACACGCCCCATATATGCCAGGTGCGGCCGCGGAGGCACCTTCCCCCATTATTGTCAATTGCGAGTGCACTGCATAAATACGTACACCATGTACAGTGTGGTATGTGCATACTTACCAGAAATATGCACACCGCACTAAATGCAACACACAAGTAAGCCCTGTTGGTAGTTGTACTCTGCATCATCCCTAGCCCTCAAGGCCACTGACCGGCGCGTGTAGGTGTGCGAGCTGTCTGGTGCTTTGCACCAGGTGGACAAATCACCCCACAGGCTTCGGCCTGACATTTTGCCCCAGCCACGGCAGTATCTGGGCTTCGCAGCCTTTTAGTTTTTTTTTTCACTGAACGAAAGCGCACTCAATAACTGCACCATACATGCCAATGTACAGTGTATGCAAGGCACAGCCGCGAAGACGCCTTCCCCCGCAGCTGTAGTATACAAACGTATGCCGCACTAAATTGCAGGCCACTCAATCGCAACTGCACTGTACGTGCCATATATGCCAGGTGCGGCAGCGGAGGCGCATTCCTGCGCGGCTTGCATTGGCGGCGGCGGAAGGTGCGGGGGACGGAGCGCCGCCTGGCGCTGGCGATGCTGCGGGTGCTTCATCACAGGTGCCTCAAGCTTCATGAAAATCACTTCAAAGTTGAAGTACAGCACAGTACTTAGTGATGCGCCACTTCGTACTTCTAGTAGTGGTGGTAATGAAGCACTGGTAAATTTTTGTGTTTGCGCGCTGCATAATGTAGATACATGTGCTTACCAACTACTTCGCCTGGCGGCGCAGGTGCTGGCGGCATTGCAGGTGCTTCATCACAGGTGCCTCAAGCTTCATGAATATTACTTCCAAAGTTGAAGTACAGTACTACGTGGTGGGTCGCTTCGTACATTTTAGTGTTTGCATGCACGGCCTGGCGCTGGCGACGCTGCGGGTGCCTCATCACAGGTGCCTCAAGCTCCATGAAAATTAAATACTCAGTAGTGATGGGTCACTTACGTACTTCTAGTAGTAGTAGTGCTGAAGTGCCGGTATATCTTTTGTGTTTGTACGCTGCATAATGTACGCTGTATAACGCAGATACTCACCAAATATTAGTAATAATAAATATGGCAGCGCGGGCGCTGGTGACGTTGCGGGTGCCACATCGTGCCTCAGGGCATACATATGAAAACTCAGTACAGGAGCGATAAACTCTAGGTAGGGGCCGTCACCCAGGGCGGACCCGTGCAGAGGGGTTGAACACAGCGAAGACTTGCGCCTACTCAGGGCAGTCAAGTATGTGTATTTCACAAGGATATATCCTAAAGGATATACTTCAGAAGTACATTCTTTTTGAAGTAGTATACTTCGAAGTATATGGCATTACCGTGTCGTGTTTGGCACGTGCATGTGTGTGCTGTGCGCACCGCACTTGGCGGTTCCACCCGCGTCACTGTACACGTATCATTTTGTGTGCTAGCTTCCATCTAACAACTCTTCTGTTCGTTGAGCAGCACCAGCACCCATAGCTTGTTTTTCCATTACGGGCTATGGGTGGCGATGGAAAAAAAACAACAACCGGTGATACAGTGTGATACTTGTGATACTTGAAGTCTGTACACACCGCCGCCTGCTGCCGCCGTGCCGCTGCGCGTATTGAAACGAGCCAAAACAACCGACAGTACAGTCCACTCGAAGCGCTAAAACACCTCCGCCCGCTGCTGCCGCTGCCGCCGTGCTGCTTTGCTGTTGAACAGAGCCCAGACAACCGACGATGCAGTGTGATACTGCTTGAAGTACTTGCGGTACTTGAAGTGCTTAAACGCTGCCGCCCGCTGCTGCCGCTGCCGCCGTGCCGCTGCACGTGTTGACATGAGCCCAAACAACCGGGAAGAGAGCTTGATACCTGCGATACTCGAAGTGCTTACACACCGCCGCCTGCTGCTGCTGCGCGTGTGGGAACGAGCCCAAACAATTGACAATACAGCGACACTGGAAGCACTTAAGCTCAAATCAACAAATTGAAACACCACCGCCCGCTGCTGCCGCTGCCGCCCGTGCCGCTGCTGCCCACAGAGCGACGACGCACCACTGCGCAGCCCTGCCTCTGCCGCCACTCTTGGTGCTCAGCAGCAAGTACCGCTGGCGAGGCCGGGCGCTCCTGCTCAGCAGCAGCAGAGGCGGGA
>JAULBY010049118.1:0-12070 GCA_032358315.1 Ophiocytium majus
GAAGCCGCCGTTATTCAAATCAGCTTGTGGACAGACGAGCGTTCACTCTTGATCGCTGCTAAACCACGTAAGTTGGTTGTTCCTCCAGCTCTCCAGTTCGTTGCAACTCGCTTGCTCGAAACTGAATTGCGTGTTGGTACAAACGACAACGACATCAACGCGTTGAAGAACAACGGTTCGATTCCAGAAGGTTACACAATTAACCATTTCTTGACCGACACCAATGCTTGGTTCTTGACAACTGATGTACCTAACGGTATGAAGCACTTCGAGCGTACTCCTCTCCAGAACTCTATGGACGGCGACTTCGACACAGGTAACGTGCGTTACAAGTCTCGTGAGCGTTATTCATTCGGCTGGTCAGATCCACTCGGAATGTACGGTTCCCAAGGAGCCTAATAAAAAGGGAGCTTCGGCTCCCTTTTTTGTTGCATTTATTTTTATTTGATGTAAGATTACTGAAACTGGGTGAATGGTCTATCAAACTGCCCCAGCAGACGCATACACGATTGGTAGACTGAACTTTGTATGAAGGACAATTTGTCATGACAAACGCAACAACCTCAGCCGTATGGCGCTCGACAGGTGGTGATCAGACTCGCACAGCTTCTGCTGGCTCAATGGTTATGTCTGTACCATTCTATATTGCTAACGTAGCCGCAACTGCTAATATCACTGCTTCTACTAGCTCAAACTCTGCAGTTATTCTGCCAGCTAATGCTGTAGTTACTTCTGTTTCTATTACTGAAACAGGTACAGGCTCTATTGACTTAGGGTTTACCCCACTAGTCGGTGTAGGTCCTGGTCAAACAACAACTTTAGGTACAAACGTACCACAAGGTTTCTTGGCTAATGCTTCTACAGCTACTCGTGTAAACGTACAAGTTGGTGGCACAGGCGGCGGCGCTTCTTTAGGTAACGTAGCTAATGCAACTAACTTAGTTGTGATTACTACTAAAGCCAACGGCGTATCCTCTGGCAATGCTTCTGGAATTGTTACTTACTTCGTTAGCACTAACGAGTCAGAAGACGTCTAATTAATCTAGGGGGCTTGCCCCCTGTTTTAACCTTATTGGAGATTAATTATGACAATGCAATATGATGTAAAACAGGCTCACCTAGACCAAAGCGGCTTTCTAGTAAATGGTCCAGTTCGAATAAAAGGCTTGTCTTTTACTGGCGGCGCTAGTACAGGCTATGCAGCTTTATTTGACACTGCAACAACCCCTGTTTCTGCTAGTGTGACTTACGGTCGTTCTGGTACAACTGTTACTGTAACTAAGACTGCTCATGGTCTTGTTACTGGAAACGTTATTGGTATTCATTTCGTTGCTGGCACAGGCGGCGCAGCTACTGATGGCACTTATTCAGTTACCAGATTAACGGCAGATACTTTTAGTATTACAGATATTAACTCTGGAACCATTACTGGCACCCCAGCAGCGGTGTATACCCTTGGTAGATGGTTGATAACCCAAGAAGTGTATGCTACTAACTCGCAAACTTATATTATTGCTGGCGAAGGTGTACGCGCATTAACAGGCGTTTACGGTTATATATCAGGTTTAACTGCTATAGCAATCTATTATGGCTAAGAAAAAAGGCGTCTCTCTAGCTGTTGGGCGTGGTGAAAAGTTACCCGTATCGAAAGGTGCGGGGCTTACTGCTAAAGGCCGTGCTAAGTACAATGCTGCTACAGGCTCTAATTTAAAGGCTCCAGCGCCTAATCCTAAGACTAAAGCGGATGCAGGAAGACGCAAATCATTCTGCGCACGTATGTCTGGTATGCCTGGACCAATGAAAGATGAGAATGGGAAACCAACTCGTAAGGCAGCTAGCTTAAAAAGGTGGAAATGCTAATGAAAGACCCATTTGCAAATATTGATGAGGGCGTTAAGCATGTAGTTGATGCTTTATCTCTTGTTACCGTACTAGGAACGTTAATTGATATGTTGCCCTCTATTGCAGCGGTGTTCACTATAATTTGGACATCTATCCGTATTTATGAAACTGACACCGTTCAAGGGTGGCTTGGAAAGAAAAAGGAATAATAATGAAACACGATGACATCAAACAAGATATGCCAATGATGAAAAAAATCGCTGGTCTTGAAGCTACTAAAGTAGTTAATAAGCATGAAAAGAAAATGCACGGTATGGCTAAAGGTGGCGTAACTCGTGCTGATGGTTGTGTATCTAAAGGTCACACTAAAGGCAAGATGATTGCTATGTGTGGCGGCGGAAAGGCTTAATCATGTCTAAAAAACCAAAGTGTTTTTCTGAAGGCGAAGAAGTAGAGTTTGAGACCAAACAAGGCAGAAACGAAAAATCTTCTATTACTGAAGACGTTCGTGAACGTGCTATGCGTGCTATTGCTGCTGGCGGTCAAAAGGACGAAGAAAAACCTAAAGCTGCTCCTAAAAAAGCTGCGCCTAAAAAAGAAACCCGCGTGACTCCGCAGTCTCAGTATGACTACAACGACATGGAAAACGGCCCTGGCGAAAAAACCAAAGAAGACCGTGAAATGGTTCGTAAGGCTTACATTGAAGCTGCTAACATGAAATCTGGCAAAAATAAACCAGCAGCTAGTGAAGAAACAAAAGCTGATCCAGAAAAAGTACGTAAGGCTTATATTGAGTCTGCTAAGTATGTTGGTCGTCCATCTGGCATGAAGTCTGGCGGTACAGTACGTAAGTCTGCTTCTTCACGTGCTGATGGCTGCGCTATTCGCGGTAAGACAAGAGCCTAATCATGGTTAAGCCTGTAGACCCTTCTAATCCAACTGGCGGTGACGGTAATGAGAAGTACAACCCGCCACAAAAGAGGGGTCCTAGCGACTTTGACAAAATTCTTGAAAAAGAAAAAGCTGATTTAGCTAGGGCTGAAATAAGCAAAATGTCTGAGAAGACTAGAGCTGAGCCTAAATATACTGGCAAAGCTTATTCAGAGACAGGACCTAAAGTAGGTCCAACCTCTGGCGGGTTTGGCGGCGCTGGTATCCCTAAAGTAGGCCCTAAAAAGCCGTATGACTTTAAGTCTGGTGGTAAGGTATCTTCAGCCTCTGCGCGTGCAGACGGGTGCTGTACTAAAGGCAAGACCAAAGGAAAGTTTGTATGAGTTTACTTGACATGGGCGCAAAGAACTTAAAAACCATCGGGTTTGGCGCAGCACTACCAGAAGAACGTGACCGCCTATTAGGTATGGTTACTGGCAGTGGCGATAAAAAACAAGATGAAAAGATTAAAGCTTTAGAAGCTGAAGTAGCTGCTGGTCGTAAGACTAAACAGCAAGCTGAAACAGAAGCTAAAAGCCCTGCTATGAAAAAAGGTGGAGTTGTATCCTCCGCATCTAAACGTGCTGATGGTTGCGCTATTAAGGGTAAGACCAAAGGAAAGTTTGTATGAGACCTAGCCGTGGAATGGGCGACATAATGCCATCTAAGATGGGGCGTGGAGTTAAAAAAGCTCGACGTGATAACACTGACTTTACTCAATATGCTGAAGGCGGGAAAGTAGGACTGTATGAAAACATTCATAAAAAACGTGCTCGCATGGCTGCTGGGTCAGGAGAAACAATGCGTAAGCCAGGTAGTAAAGGCGCCCCCAGTAAAGCGGACTTCATCAAGTCAGCCAAAACCGCTAAAAAAGGTAAGTAATCATGGCAGAAAAGTGGATACAAAAGGCGATCAAAAAACCAGGAGCACTAAGAGCACAACTGGGGGCAAAAGCAGGACAGCCAATCCCAGCAAAAAAGTTAGCAGCAGCAGCCAAAAAACCAGGAAAACTGGGGCAACGCGCAAGACTAGCTCAAACTCTTAAGAAGATGAAATAATGGCTACTACTGGCTTAACTACCTTCAATCTCGACATGAACGACCTCGTTGAGGAGGCGTTTGAACGTTGCGGTATGGAGCTTCGCTCTGGTTATGATTTCCGTACTGCACGTCGTAGTATGAATCTTCTAACTATTGAGTGGGCTAACCGAGGTATTAACCTGTGGACTATTGAGCAGGGTCAGATTGTGATGAACACCAATCAGGCTATTTACCCTATCCCAGTCGATACGATTGACTTGCTAGATACAACAATCCGTCAAAACAATGGCTCCCAAAGCAATCAGATTGACATTAATATTAGCCGTATTTCTGAGTCTACCTATTTAACTATCCCTAATAAGAACACTGCAGGGCGTCCTATTCAAGTTTGGGTTAACCGCCAAACAGGTAATATTGCTAAGGTTCCAAATACAACGATTGCCGTTGGGTACCCAATATCGTCTACGGATACAACCATAACCCTTACAGACGCTTCTACGCTACCAACTACTGGGTTTGTAAACATTACAACAGGTGGTGTATTAGAGACTATTGGCTATCAAAACATCGTTGGTAATCAGATCCTAAATGCTTGGCGTGGTCAAAACGGTACTACAGCTATTGCCCATGACGCATTAGATGAAGTGTATTTGAACAACTTACCGTGCATTAATGTATGGCCTTCTCCTAATTCGCCTGGTAATCAATACACGTTTGTGTATTACAGACTACGTAGAATGCAAGATGCTGGTACAGGTACATCTACAGAAGACATTCCTTTTCGTCTTATTCCTTGTATGGCTTCAGGACTTGCCTATTATTTAAGCAGTAAAATTCCTGGTGTAGATATGGCTAGAATAGCTATGCTTAAGTCTGAATACGAACAGCAGTGGGACTTAGCGTCATCTGAAGATAGAGAAAAAGCACCGATTAGGTTTGTTCCACGAAACATGTTTTATTACTGATAAGATGCCATGCCTAGTAAGTTTGCTTCTGGAAAATATGCGATTGCAGAATGTGACCGATGTGATGGTCGGTACATGCTCAAAGAATTACGTATTCAAATAGTAAAGACTAAGCCGTTTCAAATTAAAGTTTGTAGAAGTTGTTGGGACCCAGATCAACCACAGTTATCATTAGGTCTGTATCCTGTTAATGACCCACAAGCAGTGCGTGATCCACGACCAGACGTAAGCTACTATCAATCTGGTAATAATGGGTTACAGATTAATTTGACTGGTGAAGGACCTGATGGGTTTGGTAGTCCAGACATGGGTAGTAGAGTATTTCAGTGGGGATGGAACCCTGTTGGTGGTGGGTCAAATTGGCCTCAAACACCAAATGACTTGGTTTCTGGCGTAGTTTTGGGTACAGTTACAGTAACGACAACATAAGGAGTAATCATGGGATACAAAAAAGGTGCGGACGGTATTACTAAAAAAGGTAAAACCGACACAAAAATTTACCCGAATAGCGGTCCAAGCGTAGTTTTAAACGGCCCAAAAGCCAGCACAAGCCGCTTGAATAAGAACATGAAAGCTATGGGGCGTAACCTAGCTAAAGTAGCAAATCAAAAAGGCGGCTAATCATGGCTAAATTTTCTATGAAAAAAGGCGGCAAAGAAGTTGGTCAAGCCAGCGTCTATGCTAAACCACACACTATGGATGGCAAATCTATGACTTCAGCTAAAGACTCTGTTGTTAAACCTGCTAAGAATGGTATGGACGAGCTTAATATAGCTGTTGCTGGTATTAGCAAAGGTAATACTAAGCCTACTAAAACTTCTGGCATTAAGATGCGTGGAGCAGGTGCGGCTACTAAAGGTGTTATGTCTCGTGGGCCAATGGCTTAAAGGCAACTCATAATGAATTACACTCAGCTATCACAAACAATACAGGACTATGCAGAAACCAACGAAGCTTTATTCGTTGCTAATATTCCTAATTTTGTTCAATTTGCTGAAGAACGAATCTATAACGCTGTTCAGATACCAGCTATTCGTAAGAATCAGATTGGTAACTTTACGGCTGGGGATCATTATTTAGCTTTGCCTGATGATTACTTAGCTTCGTTCTCATTAGCTGTGATTGATGCCGATGGTAACTATGAGTATTTGCTAGATAAAGACGTTAACTTTATCCGCCAAGCATACCCCAGCGCTAGTGATGATGGTGTTCCAAAATACTACGCACAATTCCAACCATATACTTATTTAATTGGACCTACTCCAGACTCAAATTACAGCGTAGAATTACATTATTACTACTACCCAGAATCTATTGTTACCGCTGGTACAACATGGTTAGGTGATAACTTTGAAACTGCTTTGGTATATGGAGCGTTAAGGGAGGCTGTAATCTTCCAAAAAGGTGAGCAAGATATGGTTGCTTATTACGAGTCTAAATACCAAGAATCATTGGCATTACTTAAAGATTTGGGTGATGGTAAAGATAGACGTTCTGCTTACCGTGATGGACAACTTAGGCTGCCTGTACCTGGGCCTGTTAGATAATTTTTTTTAGGAGTTAAAAATGGCAATTACCCAAGGAATGGCAACATCGTTTAAGGTTCAAATCCTAAATGGTTTGCAAAACTTTTCTTCAAACACGTTTAAGATTGCTTTGTACACAAGCTCTGCAACTTTAGGTGAATCAACAACTGCATATTCAGCAACCAACGAATGCCCATCAACAGGTAACTACACGGCTGGTGGGAATACTTTAACAGTTAACGTAACACCAACATCGTCTGGTAACGTAGCTTATTTGTCTTTTGCCAATACTACTTGGTCAAATGCAACTATTACTGCTAACGGCGCTTTGATTTACAACAACACTTACGGCAACGCCGCTGTTGCTGTTTTAGCGTTTGGTGGTGATAAGACATCTACTAGTGGTGACTTTACTATTAACTTCCCAACTGCAGACGCAAGCAGCGCAATTATTCGTTTGACCGCTTCGTAATAGGAGAGCCATATGGCTTTGGTTCTGCAAGATAGAGTACGGGAATTAAGTACTAGTACAGGCACAGGTACAGTAACCCTAACTGGGGCTTATGTGGAATATCGCACGTTTGCTTCGTGCGTTCCTAACGGGTCTGTTGTTTACTACTGTATTAATAACACCGCTGCGGGTTTAACCGAGTGGGAAGTTGGCTATGGTACTTATTCATCTAATACCTTAACTCGCACAGCCGTATATTCTTCAACCAATGCTAATGCTCTTGTAGACTTTAGCGCTGGGGATAAAGAAGTATTTATCACTCAACCTGCAGAACAAGCGGTATACCAAGACACAGACGGAATTACAACATTCCCAGAGAACTACATCTCTGTAGTCGGAGCTAACTCTACTGCGCCTACTTTTGCTACAACCCTGTCTAGTTTTGTTTCTAATGTACCTAGCTTCTCTCAATTAGTAACTCAAAACCAAAGCGCAGATGCTAATGCGTCAACCGATATTGTTGCGTACAACAACTTAGGTGATGGCGTATCTTATTTTATAGACTTAGGTATTAATAGCTCAACTTACAACTCTGTTGACTATCCAATATTTGACGCAAACGATGCTTATGTATTTAACAGCGGTAATGTAGCTGGTACTGGGGCAGCGGGGGACATCTCCCGTTTATTAATCGGTACAGGCACAGCTAATAGTAATGTGGTTATTTTTGGCGGCAGTGTTAACTCTGGTGCCGAGATTGCTACTTTCATAGCTTCTAATAAAAACGTTAACTTTGCAAATAACATCAGCGCTACAAGTAATGTATCCGCAAACAATGTCAACATAACCAACTTTGCTTACTCTGGCGCTAACTTATCTAACGCTGCTAATAGCACTGTTCTGGTAACTCAAGCATATGTAGACGGTGCAGTATCTACAGGGTTTGTTGTTCATACTCCAGTTAAAGCTGTAGCTAATACCTATACTGGTTCTGGCGCTACCTATAACAATGCCGCTGGTACTATTACTAACAATACTAATGCCGCATTTGGTGCTATAGACGGTGTAACAATTAACGTAGGGGATCGTGTTTTATTCCGTGCCCTTACAAATGCTTACGAAAATGGTATCTATACCCTTACTGATGCTGGTAGTGTGTCTACTCCTTGGGTAGTTACTAGAGCAACAGACTTTGATACTGTTGGCCCTGGCGAGATTGCAAACAATGCGTATGTTTTTGTAACTAACGGAACGACATACAAAGGCTTTTCTTATGTTCTGTCTCAGTTAACATCACCTATTGTTCTTGGCACTACAGCGCTACCATTTATAGAGTTTGCTTCTGCTCTTGTATATACAGGCACAGCACCAATTAACGTAGCTGGTCAGACTATTGCTCTAACTGGTATCGTTCCTGTAGCTAATGGCGGTACAAACTTAGCTTCGTACACATCTGGTGACATTCTTTACGCTAACGCTACCACCTTAACTACTCTTGGTATTGGCTCTCAGTATCAATCTTTGGTTGTAAGTGGAGCAGGTGCTCCTTCTTGGGGTTCCGTAAACCTATCTAATTCAAACGCTATTACAGGTTCTTTAGGTCCTACTTTTGGCGGTACAGGTCAGACTACTTACACCCTTGGCGATATTATTTACGCTAACGGTACTAACACTCTTGCTAAGTTAGCGGGTCAAACTACAACAACTAAGAAGTTCTTAGGTCAGACTGGTACGGGTACAGATTCAGCTGCTCCTGCATGGGCGCAAGTTGCCGCTGCAGATATTTCTGGGTTAGCCCCATCTGCTACAACGGATACCACAAATGCCGATAACATCACTTCTGGTACTCTTCCTACTGGGCGTATTACTGGGTCTTATACTGGCCTTACTGGTACTGGAAACCTTACAGTCGGGACTTGGTCTGCAAACGTTATTGGTGCTACGTACGGTGGTACTGGCGTGGGTGGTTCGCTTACTGGTATCCCTTACGCAAACGGTGCATCGGCTTATACAGGGGCAACAGGAGCGCAAGTAGTAACTTTAATTGGTACTAATGCGGTAGCTAATGCTACCTATGCAACTACTGCTGGTGCGGCTACAAACGTAGCAAACGGTACAGCTGGTGCTTTGCCTTACCAAAACGGTTCTAGCTCTACTACCTTCTTGTCTATTGGCGGTTCTGGTACAGTTTTGACTTCTGATGGTACTGCGCCTGTTTGGACTGCCGCTAGTTCAATTACAGCCAACGTTGCTACTTATGTAGCTACAACTGACGACACCACTACAGCTACTGCGGTATATCCAACTTGGGTTAGCGCTGCTTCTGGTAACAATGCGGTTAAAGTATCTAGTACTAAGATTACATTTACACCTTCTACAGGTACATTACAGACCACTTTATTTAGTGGTTCTGGAGCTAGCTTAACAGCCTTAAATGGTTCAAACGTAGCTTCTGGTACTGTTGGTATTAGTTATGGTGGTACAGGACAAACTACAGCAAATGCAGCATTTAACGCTTTAGCCCCTAGCCAGACAGGTAACTCAGGTAAGTTTTTAACTACTGACGGTTCTAACTCTTCTTGGGGTACTGTAAGCGTATCAGCTGCTGGTTCTAGCACACAGATTCAATATAACAACGGTGGGGCTTTTGCGGCTTCTGCCAACCTGACATTTGACTCCACAACAGGCCAATTTAGTGCTCCAAACGTAGTAGCGAGCAATGGTTTAGTGGTTAACAACATGACGGTGGGTTCTAGCTTCTCAGTACCTTCTGGATATTCAGCCAGCTCTGTAGGGCCTATTACGGTTGGTTCGGGAGCTGTGATTACCCTCCCAGCTGGGAGTCGTTGGGTAGTTTTATAACATGTTTGCGGGATTTCCCTACGCAGGGGCGCCCTTCGCTGGTACAGGCACATCGTCTGTTAGCATAGTTGTAGACCTTACAGGCGTAACAGCGGTAGGGCAAGTAGGTACAGTAAGTGTTATAGGTACGGCTAATTTTGTACCTACTGGGGTATACGCAGTTGGTCGAGTTGGTGATGTTGCAGCGCAAGCAAATGCTAACGTATTTGTTACTGGGGTTTCCTCAGTCGGTGCGATTGGTAACGTAACTATTGCTGGTAAATCAGTAGTAACTTTGACTGGTGTTACAGCGGTAGGTAGAGTAGGTACAGTAGACGTAACTGCAGGGGTATTTGTAGACGTTACTGGGGTGTACTCAGTTGTTAGATTAGGTAATACAACCGAGACTGGCTCTACTATAATTGATGTTACAGGGGTAAGCTCAATAGCTGCCTTGGGTAATGTAGAGGTTAATGGAACTTCAGTTATTGATGTGACTGGAGTTACTGGAATAGGTGTAATTGGTAACGTAACAACTACGGCAAATGCAGTAGTTTACGTATTGGGTGTTAAAACAGTTGTTAGATTAAATACAGTAAACGTTTGGGGCAATATTAATACCGATCAGACACCAAATTGGGCTAATATTAGTACTGCTCAGACACCAAATTGGACAGAAGTATTAGTACCGTCTTAAAGGCAAATTATGACTACATATTCGCAATCGCTAAAACTAACGCTCATCGGTAACGGTGAACAGGCGGGTGTTTGGGGTACAACTACCAATACCAACCTTGGAACTTTGTTAGAACAGGCAATTACAGGCGTTCGTTCTATCGTAATGACGGATGCTGATTACACGCTAACTAACCTAGACGGTACCTCAGACGAAGCTCGAAATGCGGTTTTAGTGGTGACTGGAACCAACACAGCTACCCGTCAAGTTATTGCGCCATTAGTCAATAAGATTTATATTGTCGTTAATAATACGACTGGCGGTTTTGGTATCAATATTGGCGGTTCTACAGGTGCAGTAGTTAACGTAGGTAGTGGGGAGACAACCCAAGTATTCTGTAATGGTACTAACTTCTACACTGCGTTCTCAGGTACTGGAGCAGCTGCTGGCGGTGCGGTATATCAGAATAAACAGACTATTGGTAGCGATTACACAATGTCTACAGGGTATAACGGTGAGAGCGTTGGACCAATTACGGTTCTTGGTGGTGTCACGGTTACTATCCCAGAAGACAGCCGCTGGATTATTTTATAAGGATTAAAAATGAGTTCAATTGTTATTGCTGGAGATACTTCGGGAACCTGTACATTACAGGCAAACGCCATTGCGGGTACTACTACGCTAACATTGCCAACCTCAAGTGGGGCTTTGGTGGTGGGCGCATCTGCTGGTATTTCTATTCCAAACCCAGGAACATCTGCAAATGTAATGACCTCTAATGGTTCTGCTTGGGTTAGTACAGCTGTAACTCCCGCTTTTACTACTGGAACTATTCTTATTTTTGGCCAAACTGCAGCTCCAACTGGATGGACTAAGCTAACTAATCTAGATAACTACGCTTTGCGTGTTGTTAGCGGCACTGCAGGTACAGGCGGTTCTGTTGCATTTACAACTGCGTTTGCTAGTCAAGCTGTTTCAGGAACAACAGATGCAACAACTTTAAGTCTTTCTCAAATTGCTGCTCACGACCATACATATCCTGCTGGTCAAGGCTCAAGTTCTGGATCTCAGTCATATACAGGCGCATCTAATACAAGCGCTGGAGCAAAGCAATTAAACAGCTCTCAAGGTGGTGGTGGATCTCATACACATACATTTACTGGAAATGCTATTAACCTAGCAGTTCAATACGTTGACGTTATTCGTGCGAGCAAAGACTAATGAAAATTGAAGCAAAACCAAACTGTCCTTTGGACAACTTTAACCCATGCCGTCAGCTTGAGTGTGCATGGTTTATGAAGATTGCTGGTAACAACCCTAATACTGGTGAAGCCATAGACGAATGGGGTTGTTCAATGGCTTGGCTTCCTATATTGATGATTGAAAACAGCCAACAACAACGCCAAACAGGTGCGGCAGTTGAATCGTTTAGAAATGAAATGATTAAGGCCAACGAGGTAGGTCAAAGAGTATTAATGGCTGCCGCAGGTGTGCCACCACAAGCACAAACTATGATCTTGGAGAGCAAATAATGAAACTGACAATCATTCCCTCTGACAAAGCTGTTTACAAAGATGGCGTAATGAGGGCATCAGTCCCATTGCCACTAGATCTCAGTTCTTGTGGAATTCCTGCTAATGTTGTTGCACTGCAATGGGAAGAAAATGCTGGATGGATTGAGTTTGTTGATAATCCTGACGGATCTAAGCCGCAGAACCAAGATATTACTGAACTGCCACAATGGGCGTTGGATTGCGTAGTTGTTTACGATGAGTGGACACCTTATGTCCCACCTGAGC
>JAULBY010049129.1:0-12068 GCA_032358315.1 Ophiocytium majus
CGCCGGCAGCTGCGGCGGCGGCGGCGGAGGCGGCGGCGCCGCCGCCACTGGCGCTGCTGATGCGGCGTGTGGACGACTTTCTGCTGGTGACGACGTGTGCGGCGACGGCGCGGAGGTTTGTGGCGGCCGTGCATGATCGCCGGCGCACGGCGCGCGTCGGCGTTGCCATCAACGCCGACAAGACCCTGGTCAACTTTAATGTTGAGGTTTGCGGGACGCGCGGCGAGCCGCCGGTGAGTGCGGCGGCGGGAAGGGGGGGCGGGGGGGGGCAGGCGGTCTGGTTGCTGCTGTGGCATCCAGTCAAGTGATGTGTCGTTCGGCCTGTACAAGGTAACAAGTACATAAAAACTGTTGGGCAGCCTTAACTTCGGCTCTGGCGTAGGCGGCGGGCTGGGTGCTCCGGTATTAGAGAGGGATTGCGTATGCTGAAACGGTGTGAGGTGTGCTCGTTGGCATGCTGCTGGAGCCGTACACCATATGGTTGAGCCACACAGTCGGCGGGTGCATAACACGTCCGCCCTTTTGGAAGGGGGTACCGTAACTGACAGAGTATAACGCGTGGATCTTGTTAAACGAGGGGGGGGCGTTATGCAGTGTCATATGGCCCTGTATACCGCCCCCTGCGAGGCTGACGGCGCCTTCATGACGACAAAGCGAGCGGGTATTCTTGACAAATTTTGGTACTCTGTATATCGGGGGTACATTGCATAACGCCCCCCGTGCTGGCAACAGGACAGCAACAGGAAATCCCCCGCCGCTGACAACACTGGGGGGCGTTATAATCCGTCAGTTACGGTACACTGTACGAGCTTGTGGCGCGGCACGTGCGGAGCTCGGCACGTGCCGAGCTGTGTGACACTGTTTTGAACCACCGCTATGTCTGCATCAACCTTTGAGGCTGCGGTTGTGCTCAGCGCTCTCCGTGCCCCAAGCGAAGTTCAATATGTGTACCATCATAAAACCTCCACCGCGGCTGCGTGTTCCGTACTGAATACCCCGGCACTCTCAACAACACTAGCACTCGACGTGCTTGGAGTAGGTACGTGCAGCGTACTGCGGACCGCCGGCCAAGGGACGTGTGGGGCATGCACATAAGTTGAAGTATGCACCAGCGCCATGACGTATTTCAAGCTCGATACAAGTGAAAGAACCCTAAAAGGCTGCTAAGCCCAGATACTGCCGTGGCTGGCGCAGGGGACGGAGGGAAGTACAGTGTAGATGGGGCGATAGTGAGATGCAATGTGAAAGAAACCCAAAAAGCTGCTAAGCCCAGATACTGCCGTGGCTGGGGCCAAATGCCAGGCCGAAGCCTGTGGGATGATTTGTCCACATGTTGAAAAGCACCAGACAGCCCCCACACCTACACGCGCCGGCCAGTGTCCTTGAGGGCTAGGGATGATTCAGAGTACAATTACCAACAGGGCTTGCTTGTGCGGTGCCACCAATGTATCTGCCCGGGAAAAAGACCCACATTTTTGGTGGACGCTGCGCCCTGTTGTGCTGAGCAGGCCTCGCCGGCGGTTCCGGAGACCCTTCGCCCGCGGCGTCTCAGCAGGCGTCGCCAACCTCCGTGCAGCTGCCGATGCATGCGGCGGCGGCGGAGGTGCTGCGGTGGTGCGCCGCGCCGTGCGCGCTGGCGGCGCCGAGCCTGCACCTGGTGAGCTCCCGCGCTGTTGCGCAGCAGCGCCTATTGCAGCTTCTACTGTTGGGCACATGTATACTGTAAGAAGTAGCATGGAGTACAACTGTCGGTGCCAGCGCTCTCCACGCTGTGCTGCTGAGCTCACACGCTCATGGTGCCAGCGCTGAGCGTTGCAGAAAACAGTACTGCTGAGCACATCATACTTCCACAAGTAGTGTGGAGTACAACTGTTGCTGCCAACGCTGGTGCCACGCAGTGCTGCTGAGCACACATGCTGGTGTACCGTGTTCAAATGAACGTTTATACAGAAAACCCCGTATATCACGTTCTCGGGCATAGAAGTATGTATAAATACGCCGTAATTTGAACAACGTACTTCAGAGGTACCTGTATATAATTTTCAAAAAGTATGTTCTTTTATGCTTCATGCTTCAAGTACATCGAAATATATTGCCAGCGCTGAGCACTGCACCCACCTGCACAGGCGCAACCGCCTGCCTCTGCTGTGCGGACGCTCCTGGTCACGACTGCCGTGTGACGCCGAGGTGGTCACTTCCTGCCATTGACTGCCGAGCAACTGCCGGAGGCACAAAACAAGAACACGCAGGCGCCATCACACCCACCCCGCCCGCTGCAACAGAGTCAATCCCTTCCACTGCTGCCCGGTGCAACCACCCTGCATGCTGCCACTCAACCCGTCCCCGCGCTCCGCTGCACGGCGCAAGCACCCTGGATGCTGACAAGGGGCCCCCCCCCCCCCCCCCCCGCCCTTGAATTACAAACACAAAATTAAAAAAGAGAGATGGTAGAGTTGGTCGATTGCGTCTCATCTGACATTAGATGAACGTTTTCGCGTTCCGTGGGCTCGCATCCCACTCTCGCCTTGAGTTATCCTTACTTGCCCATTTGCAGGTGGAGAGGCTTGCGGCAGCGGCCGAGCTCTCCCGCGGCATCGACTCCAACCACCTCCTCCCGTCCCTGATGGCATTGTCTGCTGGAGGCACCACACCCAGCCCCCCTGCCGCCTGCAGACGCAGTCCCTTCCGCCTGCAACATGGCGCAACCACCCTACACGCTGACGCTGCCCCCCACCCCCCCTCCCCCCCTCCCTCCCCATTCGCAGATGGAAAGGCTTTCGACAGCGGCCGAGCTCTCACGCGGCAGCGACTCCAACCCCCCTTCTTCACGAGGCCCCTCGCAGTCACCGCGGGGCTCCACCCGTGGCTCCGTGTCTCCTGCCAACAGGGGCGGCGGGGGGCGCCGGTGTAGCGCCGGCGGCGGCGGCGGCGGCGCGCTGAGGGCGCTGGTAGCGGCGCTGGCGGCGGAGGGCGGGCAGCAGCGGGCGCTGGACTGTGCACAAAGGTGAGGGGGGGGTGGTGGTGGTGGTGGTGGTGGTGGTGCTGAGCACTGCAGCTGCTGCTGAGCATGCAGCGGTTGCTGCTGCTGCTGAACACGCAGCTGCTGCTGTGCATTGCTGGCGCTGCTGGTACTGAGCACTGGCGCACCGAGCTCTGCTGAGCACGTGGGGGCGGGGATGTGGACTGCTGCTGCTCCCTCATAAAGACGCTGCTGCTGCAGTTGCCGATGCTGAGCACTGCACCTAGTACTGCCACGCACAGCGCTACCGACTGCTTGCCGCGGCGCCTGCCTGCTCATGCAGCAGCAGCAGGTGCGCTTGCAGCAGCCCCTGGCGCCCCTCAGCATAGCACTTCAACTACATCATGAGGACATGCCAACAACTTCAACTCCTCTGACACGCGCCTCCCCTGCGCCCGCCAATGCTCTCCCTTCACCGCCGCAGGCTGCTCGCGGACATGCAGCGACGCCGGGCAGGGACCAAACTTCAAGTGGAAGTTGAAGTTGAGATGCGCGCTCTGGCGGCGGCGCTGTGCGCGTCTCTCGCGCTGGCTCGCTGCTGGGATACGCTGGGGCCTGCAGAGGGCGGCGGCGGCGGTGGCAGCGGCGGAGGGGGGCTGCGGGGCATCTGCGGAGGCGTGTGCGGCGACAGGTGCACATTGAACTTCAACTCTGACTTGAAGGTGAAGTTGATGGTTTAGAAGTTGAATTTTGACAGGTGCATGTTGAACTTCAACTTTGACTTGAAGTCGAAGTTGAAGTTTGCGGGTCCGCCACGCGCTGGGGGGGACTGCCGCCTGGCCTCGCACCTGCTACCACGCTGGCATGCGCGCTGCTGAGCCGCACCAGCGCCTGGCCTCCCTTCTGCGCAGAAGGCGTTGGACTCAACGGTTGGAGACTGTTTTTTCCATCTTGCACCCCTGGTGAGGCAGGTGGGGAGTGGCGTGGGGACACTGCAGCCCACTGTGTGAGCACCTGGGCCGCATTTCCACAGGAGCTTGGGTGTATGCATACATGCTCGATGTACTTCAGAGGTACATGAACTGCATTACAAAGACTTCAGTCTACATACGTACATATACTTCGAAGTACTTGCTGAGGTATGCACTTGTTTGTTTAGTACGAAGTATCTGTATGTACACATACTTTCTGAAGTATATGTATATACTTCGAAGTATGTGGCACAAGCAGCCGCCCAGCTGTGCACCCGCTCCTAAATCCACTGGCGCCCCTGAGCCTCCGCCGCTGCCTACCTGCCCGTGCCACCGTGCGAAACTCCTGCGCAGCGGAGGCGGCGACCGTGCTCTGTTCACAGCGGCGGCCGATGCCCTGGCGTGCGCGGCGCCGCGATGCAGGGCCGCCGCGCAGGCATCACTGGGCGCGGTGGCGTGGTTCCTGCAGGTACATGCTTTTTCAACTGCTTGTTGAAGTACAGTGTGCACTTTTGACGTGGTGCCTGCAGGCAAATGCTACTTCAAGCAGGTGTTCAGGTACAGGGGCGCTTGTGATTGGGAGGGGGCGCTGGCGGGGAGCAGACCCCTGGGTTCTGCCAGTACTGATGTACTAGTAGTACTTCACAAAAAAGAAGTAGTGGTACAACATAACTAGTGCTGGGTCACAGTGTACAAACTTGTGCATTGTACTTCATGATGGCTTGCGTGACATCCATGGCTCTTGCACGTCCGCAGGTGCAAGTGAATCCAACTATGCACCGTTCTTATACAACTTCGCAGTACTTTGGAAGTATTGACAACTATACTAACGACGAACATCTTGATGTAAATATGCCATTTTCTTGTGTCTACAACAATGCTGCGGCGGGATGGAGCGCCACCAGGAGAGGACGACCAAGCGGCACCACGCGCGCCGTTGATCCGTCGTTATCACAGCCTGGTTGTACTGACCACATAAATCTTGCATGTGAAAGAAAGCGCAAAGGTTGCTAAGCCGCAAACAGTGCCGTGGCTGGGGCAAAAGTGTTAGGCCGAAGCCTCGTGATTTGCCAACCTGCTCACCACGTGCCGCTGCGCCCTCGCTGGCTGGCACAAGAAATGGTGCTGATGCTGCCGCGTGTGCACTGTCCGCCGGGGCAAACCCTGCTCACCTGGTCAAAGACCAGACAGCCCCCACACCTACACGCGCCGGTGTTGCATGGGAATGACATTTTTGTTCATGTTTTGTTCTGGTGTTTGCCACTGCATTGCAGCAGCGGCGCGAGTGTCGCCACAGGAGCACGACCACGAGGCACCACACACGACATTGCTGAGATAATGGCGACTCAACGCCATCTTCATCACAGCCTAGTTGCACTGACCACATCAATCTTGTACTTCGACGTATGTGATGAACATGTTTTATTTTGTTTGTGCTCTCTGGTGTACACCACTGCACCGCAGCGGGGGCACGGAGTGTCACCAGAGGGGGGGGCAGCAAGCGGCACCACACGCAACACTAGTCATCCTTGTCACAGCCTAGTTGTACTGGCCACATATACTTACAGTATCTTGCATGTGACTGACACTTCGAAGTGTTTTTTTGTTGGTGTTTGCCAGTGCACTGCAGTGGCGGCGGAGCGTCACCAGAGGAGGACGGCCTCTCCGCCCTTGAGCCGCCTTCATCACAGCCTAGTTGTACTGACCACATCAATGTTGAAGGTTTCGGTAAATGACAGTTTTTGCGCACCTGGTGGCCCTTGCAAAACTGCTCAGCCTTCGGTGTGATCGCCCCTTGTTTTTCTGGTGTCTGCCACTGCATTGCAGCGGCGGCGCGGAGTGTCGCCAGAGGAGGAGGAGCAGGAGGCACAGGCGCTGCGAGGCGGCGCCACCATCATCGCCGCAATGACCGCCCACCCTAGGGATGCCGCTGTGCAGGTACAGTGTGCACGTTCCACTGTGTAAACAGTGGTTCTTAAGTACTATATACTGGGTGAGAATGGTGTGCATACACACATTGTACTACCGGTACTTTTTGAAGTGTAAGCGCTGCGGGGCGTTGCCACCATCATCGCGGCGATTACCGCCCACCCTAGGGATGCTGCTGTGCGGGTATGCACGTGCCAATGTATATGACATGTATGTGTACACTGCATGGTATGCTTGTACTTTTATTGAACACTGCGCACATGCGCATCTAGTACACTTCTGTACTCCTAAAGTATTGTATATAAATACATGTTTACAAACAAACTATACTTACATAAACATATAAACAGAATAGTATAGGGAATGACCGCCCACCCTAGCGATGCCGCTGTGCAGGTACAGTATGCGCGTGCCATTGCGTATGAGTTATAGTTCTGAATTGTGTGTACACAAATTGTACTACTTCTTGAAGTGTAAGCACTGCGAGGCGGCGCCACCATCATTGCCGCGATGACCGTCCACCGTAGGGACGCCGCTGTACAGGTACAGTATGCACGCGCCAATCTGTGTGACATGTATGTCTACACAGGTATGGTAAACATCTGCATATACTGTACATTGACATACTTCGAAGGGTACTGGTAGTAATGCACAAAATATGCAAGCACCGGTACTTCTTCAGGGGCGTGGGCGGATGGGCCTGCCTGACCCAGCCTGCGTGCGCGTGGAGCGCAGCCTGTGCTTCACCGCGAGTGATGGCTGCTGCCTGCACACTGTGTCGCGTATATGTGCAGCCGTTTGGTGTGACACGGGCATCAATTCTGCCACTTTCTGCCAGTTCATTTTGCCACTTCCTGCCGCTGCGTCGCTGCTGCAGGAGAGCGGCCTGAAGGCGCTGGTGCTGATGGACAGGGGCAGGGGCGCGCCACGCAGTCTGTGGGGCGACTCAGGTACAGTAAACTACCTCAACTACTTGAAGTCTGATATCTCCCCCCCCTCCCATCGGACGGATTTAGTGGCTAGCATGTCTGAATGGCCTGGTACCGTCTAGCATTGGAGCAGTTGGCCGGACCACTTGATGTTTTGTATATGTTTGGTGACTGCAGAAGTAACCTACCCTTCCCATTGTGTGTTGCCAGCTATACTGAATGCTAGGGTTGTCAGCTATATTGTGTTGCTTGTGAAGTTCTTTGTGTGGCTCTCAAAGTAGCCCCGCCCCCGCATTGTTTGGCTCCAACAAGAAAACAATCACCTGGGCAACTATTCGGCACTAGACGGTATACCATGATTTGGTGCAGAGACTGGGAGCCGGGGCTGGTGGCTGGTATGCCAAGGTGGCCAGTGTATACGTCAAGCAGTAGAAGTACTACAGTAGTACTTCAGAAGTAGTGTTCAGACGGCCGCTTTATCTAGCACCCGCTTCTCCCTGCACTTGCGACACAGACGGGCCCTCCTGCTGCCCGTGACAGACTCGCGCTGCCGTGGTGACAGCTTCACGCAGTCGCACTGGAAAATAAAATTCCAAGTACTCCTTGGAGTGTACACATGTGAAGTGAGGCGTTGACCCACCCTTCTTGGTGTGTGTGCGGCCGTGTGCTGTCTGGAGCAGGCGCGGCTGTGACAGCGCTGCAGCAGAGCCTGGAGCTGCACGCCGCCAACTCCGCCGTCATGTCGCAGGTGTGTGGCGCTCATCCAAATCGCACTTGGAGGTAGTTGAAGTTGGTGTTTGAAATTACACGTGCGTGCTTTCACTACTTGGAGTTGCAGCTGGCGTCACGCTACAGAGTCCGGAGACAGACCCGCACACTGGATTGCGATGAGGCGTGCATGTGTATGCTGCCGCACTGAAGTATTTTGCAGTTGAAGTTGCAGATTTGCACTCTCTGGGGGCTGAAGTTGTCAGCAGCACAGCAGCATTTTTTGGTGCGCTCGCGCACATGGAAGCACGTGCCGACCAGCACCTGCACTGTGTCGTGCCGCGCCAGTTCTGAAGCCCGTGGCTTGGCACCGCTTCTCCTGCCACTGGCAGCAGCATGTTGGCGTGAGTAAATCGCGTCTACAAGTTGCAGTGATTTATGATGCCCGCGATCAACCTGCCTCTGACCGCCGCTGCCTGCAGCACTTTCTGATGCCTGCGACCGACCTGCCGCTGACCGCCGATGCGGGCATGCGGGGTAGTAGCACCGAGTCTGGCGCCGGTGGTTGACTTGCCACTGACCACGGCTGCCGCCGCTTTATTTTTTCTTTCTTGTCTTTTCCTCATGCGCTGCCACGGAGTAGGTGGTCACCATGCTGGACTCTCTGGCGGGCGGAGACGAGAAAGCGGGTGCGGCTGCTGGCGCCAACAACTCAGCAGGTGGGTGCAGTCCCCGCGCACCGCAGCTGCTACCGCACTGTTGCCTGCCACGGAAAAAACACTTCTGAAGTATGTTATAATACATATTGCAAATGAAACGGGATAAATGTTGATAAATGTCTTCCTAGCTGTGAAATAAACCTTAAAGGCTGCTAAACCCAGACACTGCCGTGGCTGGGGCGAAATGCCAGGCCGAAGCCTGTGGGGTGCTTTGTTGTATATTTACACATACGATATGAAACATACCTGTGGCAAAGCGGGTGCAGCAGCTGGCGCTGGCGGTGCAGCAGGTGGGTGCGCCCCTGCGCAATTCCGCCACGGCCCAGGCCTCCACTGTGGGAGGCAGCGTGGCGGTGCTGTGGAGCGCTCGCATGGAGTCACCACAGAGATTGCGCAGTTGCCAGTGAATAATACCCGCCACACGGAGCCATGCAAACCCCAACTGCTGCGTAGAGTGTTTCTTTTTACTACGTATTTTGTTGTGTGGGGGGGGGGGGGGGGGTTTGGGGCACAGGGCGGGGCCTTGACAGGGGGAGGCGCGGCCTGGCGCAGGTGGTTTTTGATCTTCTCAGCTACCCACAGTGTTTGGCTTTATGAAGCCTTCACTGGTGCGCTCGCGACCGCCTTCGCACCACAAGTGCTGGCAACACCGGGGGGTGCTTATTGCTCTCTTATCATACGAAGTATACTAGAAGCAGTATACTTCTTAAGTACTTCAGTTTTGTATATATATCATGCGGCCTGGCGCCCGTGTTCCCGATGTACCCAGTGTCTGATCTGGCGTTCACCGCCGCCTGCACCGCACAAATGCTGCCTGCTCACCACATGTTGTGCATGTGGCCGCCATTACGAAGCTCCCAGCACACGCCCAGACCAGTTGTGTGGTTTTGGCTGAGTCACAGTGATGCACCGCCCGTTGATCACCACACCCCGGATTACCAAAGGGCCCATGTGAATCAGCATTGGCTGCACCAAAATGCCTGGCTAAGAAAGTCTAAGTGACTGCAATCTCTGTGGTATGAAACCGCATAAAACCCCTACACTTGCTGTTCCACACACTCCCATTTTCCCAGGCGGAAAGCTGGAGGCCCTGCGAGAGCGCGCGGCCGCCGCTACTCACAGGCGGGACGACTCGTTCCAGGGCGACCTCGGGCAGGTAAACCCAAGTAGTGACTCTAGAGTCTTGAGTCCTGCTGCCAGTGGCTTGTTCCAGGGCGACCTTGGTCAGGTGCACCCAAGTAGTGCTAGAGTCTTGAGTATTTAGGTGGTTTCGCTACTGTTTGTGCAGATGCAGGGTATCAACGTGCTCCTGTTAACACTGAAACGGTGTGGTTTTGCCATTGGTTTTGCAGCTGCTGGATCTCGCTGCCCCCCTGTTACACCAGAACACCTGGCTTTTCTATTGTATTTGAAGCTGCCCCCTTGTTAACACTCATGTGATGTGGTTTTGCTACTGTTTTTGCAGCTGCTGGGTCTGTCTGCCCCCCTGTTAACACCAAAACTATGTGGCTTTGCTATTGGTTTTGCAGCTGCTGGATCTGGGAGGCGTGCTGGAGGAGGATGACGACTCTGACCCACTAGAGGCTCTGGCAGAGGCCTTCTCCGACCATGATTCGCGCTCCGATTCTGGGGACACCGAGGTGAGCCGCGTGGCGCACAGTTCATGTTTCTGCAACGCTATTGGTCACCGTACATGCAATTGCTATACTTTCTACACCAATAAAACACTTGCGGTTCTACTGCACTTGCTACACTCGGGAAGATGAGCCGCAAGGCTGAGCAGTTCTTGCAAGCGTCACCAACACGCGGGCAGCCACCACTTCCTTGCTGGTGGAGCAGGGAGCGGCTGTAGCGACCCGCGTGCTGCAGGCTGGGCTAGCAACTACTACGTAGTACTATACTTACTACACTTATAAGTTGCTTGTGGTTCATGCTCCGACTCTGGGGACACCCTGGTGAGCCGCGTGGGGCACAGGTTATTTTTCCGCAAGGCCAATGGCCGCCGTACATGCGCATGTAGGTGTGGGGGCTGTCTGGTGCTTTAAACCAGGTGGACAAATCACCCCACAGGCTTCGGCCTGGCATTTTGCCCCAGCCACGGCAGTATCTGGGTTTGGCAGCCTTTTAGGTTTCCTTCACATGCAAATACTAGACTTACACTAGTAGAATAATCTCGTGGTTCGCACTCCGATTCTGGGGACGCCGAGGTGATCCACGTGGCACACAGGCTATGTGTCCGCAAGGCTATTGGCCGCCGCACATGCAAATACTGAAACTAGAACACTCTCGTGAGTCGCGCTCCGATTCTGGTGGTGCCGCGTGGTGGCCCGTGTGTGGCGCGCAACTTCAACTTCTGTCGGCCGCAATGCTGTTGACCGTCCTGTGCGCAAACACTAGGACTGGAACTGCTTATTACGATTTCGAGTATCCAAATTAACATCAAGGTGGGAAGCGTGGCGCGCAGCATGTGTTGCCGCCCCAAGTGCATGTACATACACTGCAACCCGATTACTGATGTTTTTTTTAATCTAAAAAAAAAAAATGTAAATAACATCGAGGCGGGAAGCATGGCGCGCAACATGTGTTGCCGCAATGCTACAGAACGGTAATCGCACTCTGCGGCACCCTTAGCCCTGAGGGGTACGGAGCCGCGCGTGTACAGTGGGAGCTGTGAAAGAAACCTAAAAGGCTGCTAAGCCCAGATACTGCCGTGGCTGGGGCAAAATGCCAGGCCGAAGTCGGCGGGGTGATTTGTCCACCTGGTGAAAAGCACCAGACAGCCCCACACCTGCACGCGCCGGTCAATGGCCTTGAGGGCTAGGGATGATTCAGAATACAACTGCCAACAGGGCCTACTTGTGCGGTGGGGCTGTCTGGTGGATAAATCACGCCAAGCTTGAGCCTGGCATTTCTCCCCACCCATGACAGCATGTGTGAGCTCATAACCTTCTCACGTTTCTTTCGCCACTTGGCCGCCCAAACACTACAACACGGACTCTTGTTTTCCGGTTTGGGTGTCCAAATGAGAGGAGCTGTTCCATGCGGTGCACATGTTAACGAAGTAGACAACTTCCTCAATACCTTGGTTCCGCATGGGCGAATTTTCTCGAAGTGCTCTCTTGGGTCTGGACCGTACGTTGTGCCCGCACCTTCTGATATAGTGGAACGTACGGCTGTGGCGCACAGTGCCTGCTGGGGGCGGGGGTCACCAGTGCAGTCGAGTGTAAGGGTTCATAGGCTTGTAACAGACCATATGACTTCCATATAAATGGGGTTGCCGCAATCGCCCTCGGAATGCTTCATCCCCCCCCCCCCCCCCCCCCTTGTCCCTAGGCTGACAAAGATGCGGTTGCCGATGCACAGCAGGAGGCAGCACTGGAGGCTGCCGCAGCATCGGCGACACAAGCCGCGGAAGCCGAGGAAGCGGCTGCAGCAGCCGCCGCAGCTGCGGCCGATGCACAACGGGAGTCAGCAGTCCAGGCCGCCGCTGCAGCGTCTGCCGCCCAAGCTGCGGAAGCAGAGGAAGCTGCTGCCGCCGCCGCTGCAGCCGCAGCCGCCGCAGCCGCTGCCGCTGCGCAGACGCACGCAGCAGCAGAGGCGCATGCGGCGGCGGCGACAGCGGCGGAGGCCGCCCTGGCAACAGAGCGCACGGCCGCCGCGCTGGCGGCAAAGGAGACGCGCACCGTGCAGGCCGCTGCTGAGCAGGCCTTGCAAGCCAGGGATGCAGCCCACGCACGTGCTGAGGCAGCACGCGCCGAGACTGCAGAAGCCCAGGCGGCGGTAGCCGCGGCTCTGGCAGATGGCGCCGCGGCGCGCGAGGCGGCGGCCGCGGCGGAGGCGGCTGCGGCGGAGG
>JAULBY010049140.1:0-12067 GCA_032358315.1 Ophiocytium majus
GGGGGGGGGCAGGTGTTGGTGCTGTGGCGCGCTACTGCTTGTGGACAGAAAGTGTAGAAGAGCGTGTGTGTGCAGAGTGGCGCTGACGATAGGGATAGGATCTGAGGGTGGGCCTCTGAAACGCACACTTTAGAAGGAAAATGACAGTACTGTTTCAGCGGCAAGTGCGGTGTAGCAGCAGTATGACGCTTGAGTCGCCCTGTATGGCAATCTGTGTAGCGTAACCTGCTGCCTACAACTAGCACGGTGTGCTTCTAGGCCAACACATCAACAGCACACACACTACACGGCACAGCCATCTCAGGTCCGCCAGATCTGCAGCAGCACTGATAACACCACCGCTCGCACTTCCAGCAACACTTCCCGCACCACTTGTTTTGCTAGCACAACAGCAGCGGCCAAAGCCATCTGGAGCAGCAGCACACTGGTGGCAGCAGTGACTGACCGCCACTACTGAATTATTCCATATATACACGCATACAGTGTACAATGGAACTTGCATCTGCTGTGACCCATCGCTACAAACTTGCAGCAGCAGCGACATGAAGCGTAGCAGGCTCATAATGTGGTAAGATTGGCGGTAGAGCAGCCACCACCGCAGAGCAGAGCAGCAATCTGCCTTAGGACCCTGTGCCCAAAATGGAGTGAACTGATGTCTCATGCCAGCAACCGTGTTGCATGTGCTCAGCAGCAAGTGCGCGCAGGCAACTGCGTGACTGCTCAGCAGCAGCAGCTATGACTGCCAGACTGCTGCAAACCTTGACACATGCTTTTGAAGTACTTACTAGAAGTATAACAAAACTTAAGTAGGAACTTACATGATGGGTCCTTGCCCATGGCCTCAGCGCACGCGCGCACCATGCCGTCAAAGGTGATGGCGTGCGCATCCTGGATGTTGTACACCTGTCCCTTGGCCACCTGCACGTGCAGCAGTGGCAGCCGGCCGCAAGCAGCGGTCAGCACGAGCAAGATACAGCCTGCCAGACAGCGCCTGCCCAATGTGCCAAGCACGGATACGGCACAAGGTGAAAGCGTGCGCTGCCAGTGCAAGTGACTGTGCCATCACAACGCAAGCACACATGGGTCGTTAATCCGCAGCGAAAAAAATATTAGGTCTGTGGAGGCATCGGCTTGTCGAGGCCAGTAGCACACACAGGGGCGCTGTGCAGTGCATGAAATAACTCATGACGTGGTCCATGGCAGCAGCTAGGTGTGCTGCAGGGAGCGGGGCACTTGACTCAGTGTTTGTCATGCCATCTGCCATCCGCAGTTCAACTTGTTGATTCACAGTCGTCCATCAACATCATGGCTCACTATCGATGTGTGTAAACATTTTGTAGCGAAAAATACGTTGTACGCTGGTACTCATGCCTCAACTTCAAGTACTGCAAGCCTTGCTTATTGACAGACCTGTGGCTGCGGTTTTTGCTCCTGGGGTACTGGTTTCTTTAGCTGTACTATTGTTTGTGACATGGTTGACACTCCGTTCTCGCCTCCTCGCCAGCGCAGCAGTGCTGGTTCACTACCTCAGACACACAATTGCATCAAACGCTTGTAAGTTGCATGTGTTCGAACTACTTCAAGTTGTGCCTCCACCTCCTTCCCCACCACATTGGCACCCACTGCCTGGCGTGGCACATATCCAAGTAGAAGTCCTGCCCTCCATTCCTTGCCCAAACACCGCATCAGGCAATTGATGGTTGATGTACTAGAGATACCTGAAGAGGTGTCCCACGTACTGATCCCCCACCTCCTTGCCCAACACCAATACTTGCAAGTGGTGTGTCCCAAGCCTACTACTTGATATGGCATTGTAGTCGAAGAACTGAAGTTCAGCCCTCACCTGCATGCCAAGCACCAAAACTTTAAGTGGCGTATTGCAAACCTGTTAAAAATAACAACTTTTAGAAGAATTACGTATTGCAGTGTAGCCCCCACCTCCTTGCGCCGCACCAAATAGCTGAAGTGTGTGATGTGTTCTCAACGTGCTTGCAATAGTACAGACTCCAAGCAGTTGAAGTTGTGCCCTCACCTCCTTGCCCAGCACATTGGCAAACGCCACCGCCAGGTCCTGCACGTGCCCCAGCCCAGTCAGGTGCTGCCCGTGCCCTGGCACAATCACCGCACGGTCCTGCCAGGGGTAGGAAGGGATCACAAAAAGGGGCAGAGAAAACGAGTGTGTCAGATGGCCACAGCTGCTGGCAGACGCTCATGCAGCAGAAACGGGACTACAGACAACATGGAGCAAAGCAGCCGGGCAGTGGGTGCTGGCTGCAAGTGTAAGAGGGTTTGTGGGGGTTGGCTGACACCGACGAGGCGCATGATACGTAATTTCATCACGAGCGATGCCACGTGTACAGCATTGGCAATCGCTGGCGCTGGCGGAATCTGCAGCAGCGCTCAGCAGCGCCAGCTGTGCTCAGCAGCACCAGCTGCGCTCAGCACCGGCAGCAGTGCTCAGCAGCACCAGCTCTGCGCCGCAACGACAGCTGTGCTCAGCAGCAGCAGCAGCAGCAGTGCTCAGCAGCAGCAGCAGCCGTGCTCAGCAGCAGCGGCGGCCCACCTTGTCGAGGCGCTCAAAGAAGTACTCCTCCAGCGGGTTGTAGTTCAGGGGGCCGTAGATGTACGTGGGGCGGATGCTGGTGAACGGCATGCCGATCTGTGCGTACAACAGCCACACACAGCAATGGCAGGCAGCAGCAATGGTGGTCAGCGCAGGCAAGCTACCCCAGGAGCTGCCACGGGGCGCTCAGAAATACCGGGGGCGTGCGTGTATTCCACAGGGCACCTGGTGTGCGGCACACATACATAGAGGATTGAAAAAAGTAACCCCCACATACACTCGCCACTTGTCGACTTGGTGTGTGTTCTTCTGTTCCAAGATAGCAGCACGCGGCGTTGCTGCACCCAAAGATGCTTGCATCACGTTTGCATACCACCGCACTGTGCCTGGTTCCATGTGTCCCGTATATGCCTTGGTGGTACGGCTTTTCGGGGGTGCGCTTGAAACAAGCACGAAATGCACATGAGTACATGTATACTTCGAAGTGTAATGATGTACTCGTAACTATAGTTAAGGAACATACTGTGTGTGTACATTTTTGGAAGTGTATCCAGATACATGTGTGAGGCGAGCAGCCTCAAGTGCCGGCTATTTTCCTCAGGAAGAAAACCACTTCTACCACTTCGCAACAGCAATGCTGCACTTCATTGTACTTCATCTGCTCCATCAGCAGCTGCAGCACCACGTATCGCTGCTTCGAAGCAGCAGCAGCATTGTTATGATTAAGGCAGTGTGCAATTTGCTTGGCAGCGTCCGCAGCATGTCACGGTCTGCAGGTCGCCTTCGCACATGCCCAGGTGGTGCACCATGTACTGTCAAAGCATGTACACAAGTACTGTATACAGTGTACACGCATACTGTAGTACTTTGCAGTAAACTGTGTAATTCGAGGTATTTCGAAGTAAATACAGTGTGTGTGATCACACTTGAAAGTATACAACAGTGTACATCAAAAATTTGTTGCTTCCTGCTGTGTTAGTTCGTTGACAGCGGCTGCAGCATCTCACCTTCTCCAGGTAGGCCTCGCTTTCGCACTTGCCCAGGTGGCGCGACTTGGGGTCCGTGGCGTCCTCCTCGCGGTGAGGCATCTGCACAACCACACGCTCAAACATGAAAAACATGCACAAAATTCATAAGTATTTCAAAGTATAAATTACATTTAGTTCTGAAAACGTGTGTACACACATTAGATTGTAATTTGAAGTGTCATGACCTGTGTGTACAAGTTGGCACGTGGGTTATCGTACAATACATGCACATGCCAGGTGACACAACATTGGCGTTAAGCAGTTGAAACAATGCTAGAATACACGATGCTTCTCGATTACCACACAGGTGACATATGGCAGGACTGTTCTGAACTTCTTCAAGTACTAAGTAGTACTTTAGCAGTACGTGCATCAATATGTGCATCGTGTTCACACGAAACACGCACAACTGACATGCACTAACATGTCAGGCCATTTCGATGCGTAGTGCGGCTGGTATTATATACTTCTGAAGTATATCACATACATTTGTGAAGTATAGTTCGAAGTACACGTAGATAGACACTGTAGAATGTATACAGTACTCGAACACTCGTTGGAGTATGTGATGTTATTTACACAAGGCAGAGTGTTGTAGGCAGAGGGTTGCCAGGCACCCCGGCCTCCGCACTGCAGACCCGCTGCGGGTGTAAACATTGCTAGCACTGTAAAAATGCACATCATACACAGATATTACCGCTGTATCATGTGGGCTCGGGCGCCGTACTGGTGCAAAAACGGGGTACCCTGCACACCAGCGCCCTTTCTTGCAAAAATACTACACATTTTCTTGTGTACAGAGCCTGTAAATCAACAAGTACTTCAAAGTTATCTGCTGGCACCAGATACACGTGCCCCGTATGCCCCATGTACTGTGCACGAAGAGCTGTACCACAACTACAGCAATCACTGCATGCATGAATGAGCATGACTTCACGCCCGCCCACCAGCCAAAACTACTCAAAAATTGCATCGCTGACAAACACGACTGGGGAAATTTTAACATGACAAGGACATAGGGTGGAGGCAACGTTGCAATCACATTGTGGCCAACAGGTATTACAGAAGTACATATGCGCGTCTTCCCTGTCTTGTCAGAAAAGTCATGCATCGATGCTGAAATGGAACTGCCTTGCACTGGCTGCATGTGGGCTACTTAGGGACGAGCATCACCGCGCTGCACAGGCGCGCAAACCCAGCAAACCTTCTTTACTTTTCACTTCAACTCATATCGTATGATACTTGAAGTAAGCATGCTCTATTAATCAGCTTGCACCAACCAAACAGGGCTACTTAACCATGGTGGCGCCACATCGCATGCCAGAAAAGGAACAAAGCGCACAAGGCGCCCAAAGGACGCACTCGGCAGCATCAGCTGCCGAGTGTTTGAGCGCGAAAACACATGGCACTCACCAGGTCGGACTTGAGGTACACGCCCGCGGACGACATGAAGACGTAGTGCTCCACCTTCCCCCGGAACAGGTCCGCCAGGGGCTGCACGTCCGACACCTCGCGCGCGTTCATGTCGAAAACGGCGTCGAACTTCTCGCCCCCGAGGGTTTCCTGGATCACCGCGGCGTCCTTGCGGTCCCCCACGATGGTCTTGACCTCCGCTGACCGCTTGGCGAAGGCGGCGTCGCTCTCCCCCGGCAGCTGCCTGTTGGCGGTCTTGCCGCGGTTGTAGAGGACCACCTCGTGCCCCCTGGAGTGCAGCTCCTTCTGCAGGTAGAGGCCGCTGCGATGGCGGCGGGAGCAGACAGTGGCTTGGGTCAGGATTATTGCAGACCGCACCGCCTTGTGTGTGTGTGCTCGTTGGCTGATGATGGCTGCTGTTGCTGGCGCGCGTGCGTTGCAGCCTCTGTTTCACGTGCACTGCCAGCCGGCACAGCGCACCAGGTGCTGATGGTAGACTAGGCATGCCAAGCAAGCCAAGTGCGCCCGCCTGCTGCAAGCAAAGGCATGGGCGTAAGCAGCTGCCATGGCGTGGTCGCCGCCGGCGTCATGCACCCCAGCCAAGCAGTTGGCTGCCGCCAAAGCGTGAACACGTCATGCCAGCGTCGACACAATGCCGGCACCCTTACACGACCCCAGCACCATACAGCTCCTGTCTGAAGCGTTGCAGAGCAGCGCAGCTCAGCGCACGGCTGGATCGCCAGCGGCAATGGCGGCGGCCGGTGCACAGTTGCGGTTGCAGTGGCTGCGAGAGATGCGTTGTGCATGTTTTTTACCTGAAGCGTGTGCCACCGATGACCAGGACGCGCTGCTGGCCAGCGGACATGGAGGGGGTGACGAAGGAGTCCGCGCCATGCAGGGCCGCCAGTGCCGCGGCGATGGTTGCCACCTTCATGCTTCGGGCGGTGATGAGCAGCAGAGTGACAGTGGTGGTGTGTGTTTTTGCATTTAGGAGGTGCGTGGCCGTTCGAAAAATGAGCGCTTTTTGGCCTAAAGTTCAAAGAAGGTGTTTTTTTGCTGACCAAAACAAATCCTGAAAAAAAGCCGTGTAACTGCCGCGCTCTCTGAACGTCTTTTTTGACGACTGACTGCGCGCCGTGGCAGGTTCCCGCACAAAAACCGCTGTGAGTAGGTGTTGCTGTTCCCGGTGCATGCACTGCGGACGCTTGACGCCTGCCGTTTGCTGCTGCAGCGGCAGCAACACCAGAGCACACGCGTGCTAGGCAGCACGCATGAGCAGCGCAGCGCGTTCGGCAGAGAGTGCAGCAAAAGCAGTGCACGTGCCAGGCGCTGCCAGCAGCTCCGCCTTAAGAAACAGCAGCGCCGCTGCCGGCACCCGTCGCCATGGAGGTCTCCGTGGATGCGGGCCGGCAGGCAGCCCCGTCACGGAGCTCCCTGCCCACCGCATCCGCAGCTGCTCAGGCAGGCCCGCAGCAGCGGCTGCAGCAGGAGCAGCCTCTGCCCCCCCTGGGTGACATCGCACCCTTCCCCGTGGCCGATGTCGAGGTGCAGAGGACAGCCAGGCTCAGGAGCGTGGGCTTCCCTGCTGCCCCCACCGCCCCTCACCTAGTGACCGCCATCGATGAGTACACACGAGACCTTAGAAACGTCGTGGTGGGGCGCATGGCGGAGAAGCAGGTGCCGCACGTGGAGAGGCAGAGCCCCCCCCCCCCCCCCCCCCCCCCCCCCCCCCCCCCCCCCCCCCCCCCCCCCCCCCCCCCCCCCCCCCTACCCCCCCCCTGCCTCCTCCCGCACCGACACCAGCCCCGCCGCTGAGCAGCAGCAGCCGGAGGCACCCGAGGAAGGCGAGGACGTGCCCGAAGGCGCCGTTGACGCCGTGCGAAATGTGCGCCTCCTGCAGCAGTACAGCCCCGCCTTCCCAGCCGCGCCCTCCGCCTACCGCCGCGAGCCCGCCCCCGGGCTGCGAGCCAACCTGTCCGAGAGGCCCAGCGAGTACACGTGGCTGCAGGTGGACTGCAACAGCCTTTCTGTCCCGGGAGGCGCGGAAAAGGACCGGGAGCCCATGTTCTGCTCGCTGACGCTGTACACGGTGGAGCGCCGCCAGGTCAAGAAGGAGTGGGAGCTGGTGCCCGGCAGCAGCGGGCGCGTGAGCGAGACGTTCCACTTCGACCTCACGAGCGAGCAGACACGCGGGCGCTTCCCGCTCGTGTACCCGCACCTCCACACCCCCTCGGATGCTACGGCGGGGGCGGGGGAGGATGAGTCTGCGGGGGCGGCGGCCACGACTGCGCGGCGCGCCCTGTTCCCGCTAGACCCGGGAAATGCCGTGGACCAGCTGTACCTGGTGCTGCAGGTGAGGGGGTGACGCTCCCACATTTGTTTCCGCTACTGTACTACAAGGAGTATACTTGTGATAATATGGTCCCTGGGAGTCCCTTCACTGTTTTCTGGCGCCACTTCTGGCCAGTTTCGGTGCAAACGTGGGTGTAAAAGTTGGTGAGATAATGCTGGTGCTTGTGTTTGCCAAGGGTGCTGGGAAAACCGGCTGGGCATGCGCAGTAGCCAGCCACGCAATGCAGCTACCATGCGCTGTGTGTGCCAGCTGTGCAACATTTCACCTACCATGATTCATTTAACACCTCGGTCCATGTTGCATGAGACGGGCTGCAGGAATAGTGTCTGGCGCTGATTACTGGCCGAGTTCTGTGGTTCACAACCTGTTTTGAACAACTCATTATGGATGGTTGCCTTCGCCGGTTAATGCATGACGCAGTGCCAGGTTGCATGCGGTGAATGGACCTTAGCATGCATTGTGTAGCAAGTCACCAGCCGCAGCGCGCTCTGCAACACTGTGCGCGCTCACGACTTCCAAACTTTTCACAGCAGCAGCAGCAAGGCTGCACCGGCACTGTAGGGAGCGCCGCATCACAACGCCTCCGCACCACATCCTTGCCGTAGAAATATACTTTCATGTGTACATACCACAAAGTGCTTCTGAAGCATGTGCATGCAAACAGTTGCACAGTACTATAGTACTCCAGATGTGGTATACTTCGAGGTATACTACACAGCACCACCCATTTCATGCACTCACATGCCCGCTGCTGCCCCCCCCCCGCCCCCCCTCGCGCACACACACACACGCACACGCCACTGCCACCGTGGCAACATATAGGTGACCAAGGTCCTGCAGGGCGACATTTGCATGCATATCGTCCTACAATAGCAGAATACTGCAGTAAGTACTATTACAAAAGTGCTTCAAGTACTCCGTGAAAGCTTCACAAAAACACAGCACGACCCATTACATGTACCCACGTGGCCGCTGCCACTGACAACCGCTGCCACCGCGGCAACATGCAGGTGACCAAGGTCCTGCAGGGCGACAAAAGGGACCTGGAGGCGGTGCAGCGGCTCAACCGCTACCGCCAGACGGTGGGCTTTGGCTTCATGGCCATTGGGCCCGCGGGCGCCGCCGCACCGACCACCGGCACGGCGGGCATACAGCTGCACGCGCAGGAGCACACGAGGAGCGAGGCGGACATGTTGCAGGTGAGTGTGTGTGTATGTGTGTGTGTGTGGCAGTCAAGGGAGTATGCTCATAAAATGACAAGGCAGGCGCAGTCACCACCGGCACGGCGGGCATACAGCTGCACGCGCAGGAGCACACGCGGTGCGAGGCGGACCTCTTGCAGGTGTGTGTGTGTGTGTGTGTGTGTGTGTGTGTGTGTGTGTGTGTGTCAGTTAAAGGAGTGTGTGCTCCAAAAACTGGCAAGGTGTGTGTGCGTGTGGCAGTTGAGAAGTGTACTCAGAAAATGGTAACGGGGGGGCATCACACGGCCACTGATGCGGCAAGTATATGGCTGCACGCGCAGGAGCACACGAGGAGCAAGGCAGACCTGCTGCGGGTGCGCACACACACCATGGCTCTGAGTATCGGCAATGAGAGAATGATGTGTATTAGTTCAGAGGCAAGAAGTCATGTGCGCATTGGCAACACACAGCCTGGATCGAGTAGCCTAATCCGTATGTTGGGGTGTGTGCTCAGGGAGGGTGGGCGTGGTGCCGGGAAGCTTATGCAAAGTCCTTAGTGATGGGTCACGGCGCATAACGAATTTTATACGCTATACAAAATAAGGCATATTCCTGCGAATTTATACGGCTAAAAACGCGATATACGGCATATTTGCCGTATAAATACGTTCATGTGAATAATTTTTGAAGTGCGTTATACGCCAAATTTATATGTTATACGGCGTATAATCCAAAGTTTGTACGCTGTGACCCATCACTAAAAGTCCTGTTTGCAGATGACGTGCAGTGGTAGCCCACAGCAGTACTGGCCGCCGCGTCAAAGGGTGGGGGCTAGCCGGTTCTGACAAAGTGCATACACCGCCCCACGGGGTTTGGCCTGGCATGCTTTCCAGCACTATCTGGGGCTTGGCAACCTTTTCTGTAATTCGTCACTTTCTTGCACGCTTCTCAAACAAGCGGCAACCGGCCTGTGCCTGCGGAGCCTCGTTGGCGGCACGCTAGCAAACCGTTTGTGAGCGCACGAGCCGGCCGTGTCGCCCACTTCACTGACCACCTGGGGTGTGTGTGGGCCAGGGTCGGGGTTGCACTTGCACTGTCTGCGGCCACTCGCTTTGAACTCGAGTTGCGGCGCCTGCCGTGTGGCGCACCGCTGGGGCTCCACAGCGGGCGTTGGGCCGCCACGGTGCTTTGAAATGGCCGTGCATCATATGCCATAAATGTAGCTTAGTACTTCTGAAGTACTGCTACTGTAGTACATACATTATGCAAGACACAGCAACACGCCGTCACCCACTCAACTCATACCCCCCCCCCCTCCCCCCTTCCCCCTTCCACTCCCAGACCCTCATAAACGGCGGAGGCAAGGCAATAGATGGCATGGAGCTGCGCGTCAGCATCACCCACCACGCGGAGCCCGAGGCCGTAGCCCGCCTCTTTGCGGCCGCGGCGCGCCCCGACGCCGCGCAGCCGCCCGCCGCCTGGCGCCCCGCCGACCCCCCAACTTCAACTGCAACTTCAACAGAACCCCCCACAACTTCAACAGCGACAACCGTTCTGCTGGACCCGGGCCTCGCGGACGCGCGCCTGCTGCCGCCGTCCCCGCCCGAGGAGTGCCTGTTGAGGGAGGTGGGGCGGCTGCCGCTGCCGCTGACGGCGGCCGCCGCAGCGGGCGACACCACCCCTGTTGACACCAGCGGCGGCGGTGTTGCGCAGCCCCACACGGCCTACCGCAACTCCCTGTACCTGTACGTGAGCGAGTTGGAGAGGCCCAAGTGCGCGCGCAAGGGAAAGTCCACGCTCGCAGTCGTGGTGGAGCTCAGGGAGCTGCCGGCGGGGGTGGCGGGCTGCGGGGGGGCCGGCAGCGGCTGCGCGGCGCCGGCCGACTGCGCGCTGCCGGCGGTGTATAATGTGCGGCATGGGGGGGCGCCGTTTGTGAGGGAATTTGTGATGGCGGGGTGCTACCACAAGGAGAAGCCGGCGTGGGGGGAGGAGGTGAAGGTGCGGCTGCCGGAGGGGCAGCTGAGCCCGCGGCACCGGCTGGTGTTTACGGTGCTGCACGTGAACGTGGCCAAGTCGGCGGCGGCCATGCAGGAGGTCGTGGGCTATGGCATACTGCCGCTGCTGAGGTAATACATCCCGCACCTACTGGTTACTTTTTTTGGTTGAGAATGTGGAACTATAGTTGTTTCAGCTGTAGCTGCACATAAACGGTTAACAACTTAGGCCGGTGTTCACGGTGGTGCACGTGAATGTGGCCAAGTCGGCGGCGGCCATGCAGGAGGTCGTGAGCTATGGCATCCTGCCATTTCTCAGGTAATACATCCCGCACATACTGGTGCAAATAAATAAAACTACGGATACCTTTCTTTGAGAGTGTGAACCAGCAGTTTCAGCTATGGCTGCAGATAAACGGTGAAATAATTCCAGTGTGAGTGTTTGGCGTGAGGTTCCTAGGTGGTCCATGTCATTGGTCCACAAGCGGCTTTTGCGAGCACATAGAGGGGGCAGTGGCTGGCAGCAGCTCATTTCCTGCGGTAACGAGTGAGGAGCTCATGGCGCACTCAGACTGAATCAGCAAAAGCAGCGAAGCCAGCGGAAGCATGCACGAGGTGGTGGGCCCTGGCACACTGCCGCTGCTCAGTGAGTGTGTTCGGTGTGAAGTGTTAGGTGTTCCTTGTCACGGAGTCTAGGAGCCATGGATGCTGTACAACAGGATGTGGTGTTTATCCATACCATGGCAGCGTCATGTTTAGTGCCAATTGCTGCCGGGGCCGTAGCTGGCGACGCCGCACTTCGCACAAACCCCTGCACCGCTATGCACCCCGCAGGGACGACGCCCTGCTGCCCGATACCACCTACCGCCTGCCCTTCCTCATCCCGCCACCGCCAACCCCACAGCTCAGTGCAACGCGCAAAAGACTTCTGAAGTACTTCGATTGGGGGCTGTCAGCCCAGCCCTGACTTGCGGCGCCGCACCCCTCCCCCCCCCTCCCCCCGCAGGGATGATACCCTGCTACCCGACGCCACCTACCACCTGCCACTCCTCACCAGCGCCACTGCGCACCCCACAACTGTGTGCATAATGCAAAACCCAGCGTAAAAATGCTAGCAAAACAGCAATGACCGAAGGGTAAATAATTTTGAGGTACTTGAAGTTGTTGTTGGTGTATGTCCAGCCCTCACTTGCGGCGCCGCGCGTCACCCATTCTTCACGCCACCCCTCACCCCCACGCGCCCTGCAGGGACGACGCCCTGCTGCCCGACGCCACCTACCGCCTGCCCCTCCTCACCCCCGCCGAGGCCGTCACCGACGCCTTTGCCGCCCCCTGGAGCGACGCCGCCGCTGCGCGCGGCGCCGCCAAAGACGCCTCCGTGCTGCGCATCACCACGCGCGCAGCCTCCTCCGTCCACTGCCAAGACCCCTGCCTCGAGGCCGTTCTCCTGCGCGCGCCGCCGCCGCTGGCGCCCCTCCCCACCTCCGCCGCCCCCTGCGCGCTGCGCGCCCCCGCCGACGCCGCCGCCGACGCCG
>JAULBY010049151.1:0-12066 GCA_032358315.1 Ophiocytium majus
GGCGGGGGCGGCGGCGACCGGCACCGGCGCGGCAGCAGCCGCCTCCGCTGCGCCACTGCCATCGCTGGTGGCGCGGCCGGCTGCCTTGGTGCGGCGGCGCCGTGCAGCGGTAGTCTCGGCGGCAGGCGCAGCAGTGGCGGCTGCGGCAGCAGCGGGCGCCGCTGGCTTGGCCTTGCGCTGCCGCTGCTTGGGTGGGGACGTGGCGGCGGCGGTGGTGGCGTCATCGGCAGCAGCGGCGCGCCTCTTGCCAGAGGCAGGCGCAGCGGCGGCGGTGGCGGCAGGCGATGCTTTGGCAATCCTGTCCTGCTCCCTGAGCTCGAGGACGGACGCGTAGGTCGCTTCGGCGGACTTGCCCTGGTGGAAGGCGTCGCTGGAGCGCCTGATGGCGGCGGGCGGTGTGCAGAGTTGCATTGCGGGCGCGGTCGCAGTGGCAGGCAGAGCGTGTAGTGCGAATTACGGGCTGTGGCATGTCGGTATGTCGGCATGCCCGCGGAGTGCGATTGCGCAGCACTGCATGCAGTTTCTGAGCGGGGCGGGGGGGGGGTGCATGCACGTGCACGCACGAACACTTTGAGTTACGCTGCAGCTGGCTAAGGACAGGCAGCTCAGCGGCGGGGGTTAACCACCTGCAGCAGCCGGTGTCCGGTAGCTTGCTGTTGGGCAGGCGCCGCTGCATGCACGCGTGCCAATGAAGTTGGCACTGCTAGCGCCACCGTGCAGCACACGGGCCCCAGAGCTAAAAAATAATCATGCCACATGGTACGAGGCACAGGCATGAAGGTTGAGGGCTCACCTGGTCACCCTGGCTTCCCGCATTCCGCCGGGAACCACTCTACATGCCGCAGCTTGAGGTACTACAACTGCTTCTGGATCGACTTCAGCTTGTGTTCGTCGTCTTTGGAGCCGGGCGACAGCTCATGCATGTACTTGTCACGGTTAAAGAAATCCAGGCACGTGCCACCCTCGGCCCAGCGAATGCCTTCGTTGTGATCTGCCAGCCACAGCAGCAGTTTGAGAAACGCCAGGCTGGGGTCTCTGACAGCAGGCTTAGAGAGGCCCGCCATGGCGCCACTGGTGCTGCAGCTGCAGCCTGTGAGGTAGGGACTCCAGGCGGCGGTGTGCTACTGTAATGGGCGAACAGGCGCGCCCACAGACGCTCCGCACGCCTCTCGACCTGGCTTATATGGCGGCAACAGCAGCAGCAGCAGCAGTGAGCACACCAGCAGCAACAACGATGAGAAGAACCAGTGACCGCGCGCCGTAGCGTGTCGCTCTGCCTGTGCGGCGCGTAGGTGTCCCTTGTGCCACTGTGCTGTCTCCTCGAAAGCAGCAGTTGGAGTGCGCTTTGCACTGCGCAACTGTGAGTCGCCACTATTTGTCACGGTGCATCGGCGAGGGAACGACGGTCTGAACAGCAGCGGAAAGTGAGTAGCGGCAGCATGGCATGCTGCGGCTTGCCTGACGGCAGTGGCTGCTGCACCAGGCTGAGCCCTGTGAAGCTTGGGTGCTTGCACCAACAACTAGAGCTGTTCGCTCTCTTGTGTGCCACTCGCCAGGCTTGGGCAGCACAGCAGGCACACTCGCCGCCAGTATGCACCCGTCGCCACATGCCCCACACAGGGCGCGCCACCGGCAGAGCATGACACCCGCTTGCCGACGCGCAGCAGGCGCGGCAAGCTGGCACACTGTGTGGGCTTGAAATTGGCGGGAACACCCGAACAGCATGCCTTCATGTGTGTGTGGGTGGAGCAGGCACCCACCTGAGATGTAGCGGGAGCGGCGGCTGAGGTGGAGCCAGCTGCTTGCCGCGAGTGGCCGGCGGACAGGCGCTGCCACCGCCTGCAGCCGCCTCAGCCGCGCCGCCTGGTAGATGATGGTCACGACATTAACATTTGTGCCTCCTGTTCGCAGGTCTCTGATCACGTCGTTCACAGCCTGCTGCTCAGCAGAACTTAAAAGTTCACTTTTGATTTGCCGCGGAAACTTTGGAGCCGTCGTTCGCTCGTCCGTTCGTCCGCACAACCGCGAACTGCGAACCATTCCCATATTTTTGCCTGGGCTACTGATCAGCAGCCTGCAGAGAGCCACCTTACACAAGCACGGGTACCGCAACAAGTCGTGGTATGCCGGGGCGTAGCTGCAGCTGCAGGAGTGCGCGGGCACCATGGAGAGTGGCCGCCGCAGTGGTGGCATTCCCGGGGTGAGTGCAGCACCACCATCAGCCCACCAACGGCTGGCTGACGGCGGCAGCAGAAGCGTTGGCGGCAGCAGCATGCTGCAGCGCTGGCAGCACGAGCACGTTGGGCCTCAAACCATGTGGGTGACAAGCGCTGTTGTGTTTTTCCAGGGGCGGCGGCAGCGGCATCAATACCAGGTGCGGCACTTGGAGTCGCGGAACCGCTGCCGGCCGGCTGCAACTGCGCAGTCGTTTCAAAAACCTGCAAGCTTTCACTTGTGAAGGGTGAGTCGCAGGACCGGCAGTAGCAGCCAGCGAGCATTCACTGCCGTTGCTGAGCTGCCGCTGCTAGCGCCCTTGGCGTTGCGAATGCTGGCTGCTTTCTGCTGCTGCGTGTTGCTTTCTGCTGCCTCACTGGATGCTGTGCCCGCGCCTTGCGTGCGGGCCTGGTCAATCAGAACGTTGGGCCTGAGCAATGTTCGGCGCCAGGCGCCGCCGTGTAAAGTAGAAACAACTTGTATGCAAACCCTGAAGTACTTGAAAAGGTGCCTATTGCATTCTTAATGGTGTACTGGCCGGACTGCCACGGTTGCAACCCTGTCCCCCCCCCCCCCCCTCACCACATAACTGTGCCACATCCGCCTCCTCCTTGTACTACTAGTGGTTGTAGTTGCCCCAGCCTTGGTCACGCAGGCATGCTGGGCCAGGGGACGGCATTGCCATTGGCATGCACACACACATTTACTCAACCCGGAAATGTTATTTCTTGGCGCGTTCATTCACCGTGTGAGCTGTTGATGGTCTTCGAAGGGTGGTGTCAGCCATGCAAGTGCACGCCGCCTGGTGTAGCTGCTTGACAGCCACGCCACGACCGTAAGGAGCGCGCATGCCTCGCCCACATCACCGCCTGCGCCGCGCATGGCACAGGAGGCGACGTGGCGGTTGGCGCTGGCAGTCACACTTGCACATAGCTCAGTGCTATGCCACCAGCAGTGCACATCCGGTGCTTGTCGTGCGTAGGCAGCACGGTAGTGGCCTGCTGCGCTGCCTGTGGGTCTGCAGCGCAGGGGCACCGCAGCCCTGCACGCCACACAACACAGCCCTTCGGGTATGCAAAAACGGTGCACAATTGACGCTGCTTTATACTTCTTCGCTCATTTTGGTCCCGCGGTTTAGCGGGCAGCGGATGTGGCACCAGCGCTCGGGAGCACGCTGCCTCCGGACGAGCAACCGCTGCACTGGCTGGCGTCCGGCCGAGTCGACTGCATGGCTGCTGTGCTGGTGCTGCCGCCCCTGCACTAGCGCAGCAGCGGCAGGCGTTGGTGCCTGCTGTACTACTGCAGCCACAGCGCCTGGTTGATCATGCTGCCGTGGTGCTGTCTTCTGAGAGCCACACCCCATGTTCATGCTCGTAGGCTCGTTGTCATCGCGCAAATGTGCAACGTGGCCCGTCCACCTGACTGAACGCGGCGCGCACGCGTCACTAGCGTTTTGTGGCAATGCCATCATCGTGCGTGCGTGTAGCTTGACCCGCACCCACACTTCGAGCCGACCCAGTAGGCATCATGCCATGCTGCAGCGGGGTTGTGTGTGCACCAGCCTGGCACCACGTGCCATGCTTAATACGTGCGTTTACTGCTTCTTTTGACACAAGTGCATGATGACCGCGATGGTGCAGAACAGGAAACAGTGCAGCAGCGCCACCATGTCAAGCGTAGCAAAAAACCTGCCACACACATCCATCACCCACATAACCATTGCATTTGACATGGTGAATGCTGCAGGCAAAAAAATCACAGGGAACATGGCAGCAGCGTGCCCGGCCAGCGGAGCAACATCAGGCAAGGCATAAGTGATTTCATTTACAATCATACAATGAAGTGCCTGCACAGTAGAAACCAGCAGCGCCTGACAAAGCAGGCGTGCAATGCGCTCGCTTAATGTGTACAACAAGCGGAGTTTAATAAGAGTACAACATGCCGTGCTAAGCACAGGGAAGCCCAGGCTGGCGCGCACACATCGCGCGAGCATGCCGCCCCCCCCTTGCATGTGGGCGGTGCAGCCTGTCATGCTGTGGCTGCCGTGCCGCGCCAACCCTGACCGGGCCAAACTAGCAATGTAGAGCAGGAAAGCAACCACCACTGCACTCATGTGCGCAAAACCCCGCCCACCCTTGGCCCGCTATGACACTGCATACGCGCACCACCCACTGTCTTTCCACCCGCCCTACGCCGCACTACTAGCGGTGCACAGCTGCTGGTGGCGTGCGCACTAAAGACCCTGGCCGCACACTATGTCATATGATACACATGTGGGCAGCCAGCGGCACAGCAGATGTCACCACCGACCTGCTCACCCAGCACAAGGCTGTTGCTGCAAGTGGTACACCTGGCGCCTACTGCTGGTGCTCAGCATCACCTGCGGTGCTGTTGAGCACTGTTGCTGCTACAGCTGGTGGCGCCGCAGCACTCAGTGGCGGCTGCCGTCCTTGGTGAGCACTGCCGCCGGCCACTGCCGCTTCTACTGTGCGCCGCTGTCTAGCTGCTCCTGCAGCATCTGCCGGTGCGTCTGCCACGCCTTCACGCCGGATGCCAGCTTGCGGTGCTGCACCTGCTGCTCAGCCCTGACCTCATGCGTGTTGATGCACTGAAGGCGCTCCACTGCCTCCAGGTACGCTGCAAACAGCGCGTCTGCCGCAATCATGATGGCCCCCTCGGACGCCGGAGTTGGGGGCGCGACAGAGGCGCCGGCGGAATGGTGCTGGCCGCCGTCAGTCATGCCGAGGGTGCTGCCACCAGCGCCGCCCATCCTGTTGTCGCGGTCACTACCCGCTCCTGCTCCCGCTGCTGGCGCTGCTGCTGGTGGTTGAAGTCGAAGTTGAGAGCCGCTGAGCAGATCCAGGCGGAGGTCCGGGCTGGGTGCTGCAGCCGACGCTGTTGCTGCTGCCTCTGCAGGTTGAAGTTGGGCTGCTGATGGAAGTTGAAGTTGGGCGCTGCTCCGCGCACCAGGGTAGGGATCCGGGCCGGCGCTGCCATCGCGAAGGGGGCTGATGCCGCCCGGCACAGACAGGTCACCGAAGTCGAATTCGCGCAGGAACAGGTCGAGGCCGGTGCTGCTGCTCCTGAGCAGACACTCGGCGGCAGTGCTCGGCGTGCCGGAGAGCCCGCCCCCCATGGCTCCGAAGGCGCCAAGCAACAAGTCACTGCTGCAGACGCTGTCCGTTGCGGGGGTTCCCATGTGGCCTACAGCCGCGCTATTCATGGCATGGAGCGGTGCGGGGGCGATCACTGCACCGTGGGAGGCCGCAGCCACTGTGCCACTGTTGCCTGCAGGAGACACCTGCCCAGTGCCATCGCTGTGCAGCAGCGAGGCACTCGGAAAGGCGCCGTGCTGCTCCAAGTCAGCAGCACCTGCGTCGCCAGGCTCGTAGGCGGCAGCGACTGCGAAACTGGCAGCTACGACAGCTGCACTGCTCCGGGCGCCCGCACCTGCCGCTGCCGCGCTGCTGCTGTTGGCGATGAGGGGGACTTGCGCCGTGCACACGGCAGCAGCCGCGGCGGCACCCACAGACGCGGCGGCAGCAGCCACCGCAGCAGCACTGGCACATGGCGCAGCTGCAGACTCTGCAGTGGTGGCCGCTAAGGCGCCTGGTGCTAAAAGGGGAACGCTGTTGGCGGCGGCGGCGGCAGTGGTGGTGATGGCGGCGGAGGTGGTGGTGGCGGCGCTGGCGGCACTGGCGGCGGCGGCGTGCGCGGTGCGGCTGCGGGCGGCAGGACGGGCAGGTGCCACAGGCTCGACCTTGCATTGCCGCTTGATGGGGCGCGCGTCGCTGCTGGCGGCAGCGCCGGCGGATGCCGCAGCATCGTTGGCGCACCTCTTGCCAGTGACAGCCAGAGCAGGGCCCCCGCCTGCCGTGGCGGCCGCCGCTGCCGTGGCCTCCCAGCGCTGCTTCTGGGTCGCTTGGATGGCGTTGAAGGTGTCGTCCAGAGAGCGGCCTCTGTAGATTTCCGGGCTCGAACGCCTAATGGGGACACTCCATCGTGGCACGGATGCAGGGCGTACAGCGGCGGGAGTGTGTACACCTTCAAGACTGGGCGCGTTGACATGCACTGGGTCTGCTCAGCTGACCAACCCGACTGGCACTGGCAGCTGGTCCACCGCTCTGGCGGGCAGCCGCTAGCATGTGCACACTCAACACAGTGTCTGGTGCAGGCACAGTGTGGTTCGCATGACGCGGCAGCATGACAGGGGTGGTGCAACAAGTCAAGATGGGTACGGCGGCAACTGCGACAGCTGTGTGGCATGTGATTCGGTTGGAGTTAGGCACGCGCAGCTGCATGGATGCCTGTTACTTCACAAGTATTTCGCAGGTACCTGCATAACACTGTGCTGGCGTCGCGCCAACAGCTGAGCTGATTGCATACATCATCCACATGCCACAAGCTGTGTGCGCGTGTGACTGCTGAAGACTCACATGATCACGCTGCGCTCGGCGACGTCATCCCAGCACTCCGTCTCTTGCCGCAGCCCCAGCGACTGACACTGCCTCTTGAAGGATGATCCCAGCAGCGGCCCGTATCTTCCACTGTCATAAAACTCTAGGCCCTTGCCGTCGGTTGTCCACCTGACGCCGCTGTCGGGGGTCTGTGCGGCCAGCAGCACCTTCTCAAGGAATCGCTTGCTGTGGGTGGCGCCTCTGGGCTCTTTGGGCTCTTTGGGGTTCTTGGGCGTTTGTTGACGTCGGCCCACCATGCTGACAACTCTGACACTGGTGGCCTGGCGCGGCTGCAGCAGCAGCCAGTGGCGGCGACAGCGGAGGCAGCAGCAGAAGCAAAGCCAGCAGCAATGAGGACGAGCACCGCGGGTCGCACGGCGCAGCATGCAGAGGCGGCCTGTCGACGCGTAGTCTTCTGGTGTGCTCGTTGCTGCTGCGTCCACGCATTGTAACACTTGCAGCTGGCAACTGTATGTAAACTGTTGAGCGCACAGCGCGCCGTGCGACGGCACAGGAGCCTGAAGAGCAGGGACGCCTACCGGCACGATCATCGCGCGCTGCGGCAACCCTGGCGGCAGTAGCGGCAGCAGCGTGGTGCTGCGCACGTGCGCACGACACTGCTGCTACTGCTGCTGCCGCTGCTTGTTGCTGCTGCTGCGGAGTCGCGTCCACAGGTTCGGATATCACAGCACGCACAACACGTTCGGCGCTGCCACAGCTACCACACAACCCGCACAGGGAGCGACCGCTAGAGCTTGCCGCGCAGCTGCGGAAGCCAACGATTGGGCGGGAATACAAACAAATCGAGAGAGCTCGCGAGGGAACCAAAGTGGCACTCACGTTGAAATGTAGCGGGAGCTGTGTCAGGGGGCGCGGAGGGGGGGGTCAGCTGCGTCAGCAAGTGCCTCGCGGTCAGCCGCTGCTGCCACCGTCTACGACCGACTCGGAGCCGCGCGTGCCGTGCCGTGATCGTGTGTCTACCTCGCCGCCTTAATCGTTCGCTCCAATCTGTTTTGATGGATGGCGGGCGGTGAGAGAGTGAACCTCACCCTGGTTGGAGAAGGTCAGCTCACGAGAGAGTCGTACTCTCAGCAGGGGTCTAGACCCCTGGTCTTAGGTCAGCGTCGAGAGTTCGTACTCTCGATAAGATCGTACTCTCGACCAATCCCGTGTCTCGAGTGTCTCACAGACCAAATTGAAGCAGCAGTGGGACGGCAGCAGGCACGGCGGCGGTGGCGGCGGCGGCAGCGGCGGCAGCAGCAGCAGCGGCAGCAGCGGTGGTGGTGGAGGTGGCGGCGGCAGCACCAGCAAGCTGTGATGGCAGCAGCAGCAGCAGCAGCAGCAGCAGCAGCAGCGATTGACATGCAACGAGGCCACAAGCGACCAAAGTTGCAGCCGGCAGCCCCGGTATGATTGGGACACAGCAGCAGCAGGGGCACCAGCAACCTGTGAGCACACATACTTACTGCTGCTCTGCTGCTCGTAGCAGCTGCTGCAGCAGCTGCTGTACTGCTGCTGCTATGACTGTTGGTACGCACGTTGGTTGCTTTCGATGCTGCTCCTGCTGATCGGCGGCAGCGACACGATGTGTTTGTTTGTACTCTTATTAAACTCCGCTTAGGGCGCGGAAAGCCCTTTGCACACGGTGCGTGTGACCAGGAAATCAGACAGGTACACAGTTTCCAAGTACCGGTACACACTTTGGTTTCCGGTTGCCTCAAAACATATCGCTTTTTCCTGCTGCATCGACAAGTTTTTCGCACTCACGGCCAACACATTGAAGCACATTGGCAATGCCACACACACACAGGTGCCTGCTGCCAGCGCTGTGTCAGCGCAGGAACCCGCACTGCCCAAAATGCCCTGTGGGTGTGTGCAATGCGTGATAACAATAGATGGCAACGCTACACAACATTACAAAGCAACGCACAGCAAAAAAAAACGCGTTCTAATGTTGATGTGGTGCTCATGCCGTGCCCATAATTGTGTGCATGTGGACCAGTAACAAAGTGCCCGTTGCAGTACCCCGCAAGCACCTTCGGCTAGAGTGTTGGGTTGTACAGCTGCCGAGCAGTATGTGCAGCAGCAGCAAGCAAGCAGGTCGCATGCGCAGAAGCAGAGTTTTAGCAGCATGCAGCAGCAGCAGTGGCAGCAGCAGCAGCAGCAGCGGCAGCAGCAGCAGCAGCAGCAGCAGCAGCAGCAGTAGCAATACAGGTGCTACACACCTACTAACAGAAGTACCTGCTGCGTAAAAGCAGGCTAGAAATAAAATGTACAGGGATGTCATCACCGTCTCACACTCTCCATGGCACTGTCTACAGCAGCTGCATGCTAGCCTGCTGGGCGGTGCTGCTGCTCTAGTGGATGCTAATGAACGGGCACTTCACATTTGCTCAGCAGTCCTCCGTGAGAACATACCAGCAGGTACAGGACAGCAGTTTCCAGCAGCTCACGTTCTGTGGGAGCAAACTCGTGGTTCCAAACACATGCGGCTGCGCTACACATGCCACACGCAGCCTGCCGCAAGAAATAACACCTGTGCCATACTGCTTTTATGTGCTCGCACCAGATTTCAGCATGCCTGCGGAATGTTTCGGCCACATTGCAGCCGCGGTGCACGGCCAGCTCTGGCCTGACATGACCTGGCGTAGCTGCGACCAGCCAAGCCGACCAATGGCCGCGCTGGATACAAGCTTGGCCCTGGCAGTGTCGCCCCGCCCCGCCGCCCCCTAAAGCGCTGCAGCCGCGGCCGCAGCGGCATTGGGCCCGTGTGTTATGAGTGTCATGGTGATGTGGTAGGTTTCTTCGGCAGAGCGGCCCTGGCGGAACGCCACGCTGGAGCGCCTGCAGGTTGTGAGCATGGCACCATGTGCCAGGCACAGCAGTCGGCACACCGGTGCGCGTGAGCATCAGGACTGTGCATGTAGACATGCACATGGAGTGCGCGTGAGGCCTGACAGCTGGCATGACATCCTGAGGAGCAGCTACATGCATGTGCACGCATGACACACTGTGTCGTCATGCGGTCTGTGTGGCACCGCGACAGGCACTTGGTGTGAGCTGTTGAGGCGTGAGCTCGACACTGCTAGTGCTACAGTGCAGCCCAGCAGTCCCCAGCCTTAAAACCCGAAGTGTCCGCCATGCCAGGTGTTACGCGACACATTGTGTATATTAATGCTGCAGCGCCCACCTTATCACCCTGTGCTCGCCGTCTTCCGCCTGGAGGAGCTGGAGATGCCGCAACTTGAGGTACTGCAACTGCCTCTGGATGACCTTCATAATTCTGTTTGTTGTCGGCGTGGGGCGCCAGCAGGGGCCCGTAGGTGTCCATGTCAAAAAAGTCTAGGCACGTGCCGCCCTCGGCCCAATGAATGCCCTCACCATTGTCTGCGAGCCACAACAGCCTTGTAAGGAACGCCATGCTGGGGCCTCTGGCTGCGTGCTGGCCCATGGCTACTCTGGTACTGGACTGCAGCAGTCAGCGACGGCAACAGCAAAGGCGGCAGCAGTAACAACGCCAGCAGCAGCAATGAGAACGAGACACCGCTGGCCGCACGGCGCAGCCTGTCGGCTTAGCCTGTCGCCACGCAGTCTATTGGTTAAGCACCGCTAAGCGCAACGCTGGTGCATGCGGACTCCAGGGGCGTACACAGACCAACTGGTGCCACGTCCCTCCAAAGTGCTGGAACTTGTGTGCATCGTCTACACCTGAAGCATTGCGCTCCGTTGTGGTTGCGCAGCAGTATATGCATGCACAGATAAATCACCGTCTACCCTGGCGGCTGTGGCTGCAGCAGCCTTGGTGCCTGCGAGGAGGTGGGTTGCACGAACGACGATAGTACTGCTGGCGTGCACGCGTTCCAGCTGCATTCCAGGCAGCACAGCACGCACACGCGGGCGCACCCTGTCGCCGCTCCGCGTGCCCCCCACAGGCAGCGACCGCCACAGCATGTCACACGCTTGCTGACACGCACAAAGGTGCAGCTGAGCTCCTCCCTCTCCTGGCAAAGCAGGCAACGTGCGCAACGAACACGAGGAGCAGTGCTCAGGCACCCACCTTCACCTCCGAGCTGTAGCGGGAGAGAGTGGAGCGGTGGCGGGGGCGGAGGAGGGGGGCGGTAGCTGCGTCACCCGGCAGATAGCCGCTGCCACTACCTACCGCTGCGCGTATTGTCGATGTCTGGCAGGGCAGTTGTGCGTCAAAGTCCGCGCACAGACCGGCGAACGCCAACCTCAAGTCTACAAAACCTCAAGTGCCCAGAAGCGAACAACTGCTTTCTTGGCGACCGCTCACGTGAGCACAGGAGCGTTGTGGCAACAATGGGCACAATGTGCGGAGCGGCAGACATTAAGGCAGGTGTGCCATTGTCAATGACTCACAATGAGTCATCGACAACTTTAATGACCCCCAAGGTACACTGGCAGAGCTCCCGCCTGGCGCAAATGCTACTTCAAGTTGCCGGTAGCACGATGCAAACGTCAGCAGTGCAGTGTGTCCCACAATCCACATGTCCGATGAACATTAATCGAAGGATTGTTTGGTGTGTACTGTCAAACTCTACCACCGGCTGCAACGCGCTCCAACCACACACTTGCTATCACCCTTTTATTGATTAAAACCCGCCCGGTGTGTCAAGCGGCAACAGCAGCAGGGGCAGCAGTCGCCCGCTAGTAACATATATTGTTGCTGCACTGCTGCTACTACTGCTGCTGCTACTAGTAGTTTGTTGATGCGTATACGCTGGCTGCTGTTTCGATCAGTCACGGCAGCAGAAGCGACACATTGTTAATTTTAGGTACTGCAATGACCGCAAGCGCCGTGATATGCCCATTCATGGATTGATGTCATGGTGTCAACGAGCGCTTTTGTTATCCACCTAGGTACCCTTTTGGTAGCACAGGGTGCATGCAGCATGCATGAAGTTTTTGAAACGATTGCTGAAGCAGTGAACTTCAACGAGCTCCTTTAAAGTTCACTGCTTCAATTGCAAGCAGCACGGTGGTGCACCCTCCGGAGTGATGTCGGTTCTGCGCTTGGTGCAAGTGGCGCGGTAGCCTACTGAGTGTCAGCCGGCTCTGCCGCGCGCGCGCGGACCGTGCTGCTTGCTGTCGGCGTTCTGCTGTTGCAAGCTGACGTGGTTGTGCGTGTCCCGTATCGAGTAGCGGTGCGGCATGTCATGACTGCTGCTGTACGGTGCTGCTGCGACGGCTGAGCTGCGTAGCGCGAGCACTGCCGAGGAGCCAGCCAGCCAGCCAGCAGCCAGCGACAAAAATGTACAAGCAGGCTGGGCTCACATGTACGCGTAAAGTACTCTTATCGGCACAGGCAGGAGCTGGCGATGGAGCGGCACAGGCAGCGGCTGACGGTAGGGTGGCGCAGGCGGGAGCTGGTGAG
>JAULBY010049162.1:0-12066 GCA_032358315.1 Ophiocytium majus
CCCCCCCCCCCCCCCCCCCCCCCCCCCCCAGGGTGGAGGAATTCGGCCCGCTGCCGCCGGAGGCGCGCGCCCTCTTCGCCCACCACCATGTCCTCTCCTCCTGCCGCCGCCTCGGCGTCGAAACGGTCACGCTCGCGCGCGACGCCGCCAGCCTCACGGTCGACGACGGCACCTTTTCTCCCGGGGCTGCGGCGCGCCTCTCGGGCCCCGAGGTCGGCGCCACCACGTGGGGCGCGCTTCTTGACAAGGGGCTGCGCTCGGAGGCGCTGCGGTCGCGTGTGGCGCTCGCCGCAGACGGCGCGTCCGTGCTCGTGGCGCTGCCGGCGGACGACAGGACGGGCTGGACGGACGCGCTCCTGGACGTGCTGCTGCCGCTCGCGCGACACGTCGAGGCCAAGCAGTCGCTCATGCTGCCGTAGCGGGCGTGTGGGGGAGAGGGCGCAGCGGCACGGCCAGCGGGCAGCGGCCTCGCCAACGGTTTTGCTGGGAGGCGGCTCTCCTGTGATGGAGCTAGGTAGCGACGCGTTTTGCCGCAGCCGCTGCAGTGTCGGCATCCACTGGGCGTCGTGGCGGTCTTCAGCGCGCCAGACGATGACAGCACATGGCTGCCCCAACGGCCTGCAGGCATTCAAGCTGCGGCAACGCGCGGCACTGCCGTCTGACGCGCCTGGCGGCGTCCCGCGGTGCTGCGCGGCGCCGCTGCCGCCAGCGGGTGCCAACGCCCCTGCTGTGCCCGAGACTGGCGCACAGGGCGTCGATTGACACGGCGCGAGTGCGTGAGGTGCGGCTGCGGCGGCGCCGCCGCACAGCAGCGGAGAGCGCGCCGCCGCTTTGTACAGGCGCTTGTACAGGCGCGATGGCACGTTAACAGCAGCTGCCGGCAGACGGCGGGGGCGCACAGGCGGCGCTTTTTAGGCACGCCACGAATACGTGCCCGTTCCATGGGCAGGGAAAGCGGGGTTGCGGACTGCACATGGCCCTTGCAGTGGTGCAGAGGCACTACGGCACGCGGTGATGCTCCCGCGCACTGCAGCTAGGGTGGTGTGCGGGCACAAGGCGGAGCTGCTGCTGCTGCAGCGTGGTGCTGCACAGCACCTCATACAGACATTTCTCACACACATCTCCTGATTATCCTCCTCACGTGTTGTTAGCTCGGGGGCGGCTTAGCCACCGGCTTTGGTCGAGCCGCGCAGCCGCCAAGCCAAGAAGTTGGAGGCAGGGCGGCTTGTGCGGCTTCACCTTCAGCTGCTCAGCACAGCATGGGGTGGCACCCGCCGCTGATGCGCCTGCAGGGGGTGCAGGGTGGTGCCTCTGCTGAGCACCTGCCAGAGCCTCTGATACCTATGCGCTGTGCCGTTGCTGCAGCCCCGGCGGGAGGGTGTCACAAGATTGCGGGCCCATGCTAAGTAGCTGTGTGTGACAGTGGTACGGTGCGACGTTGTGTTGCTGGGCACACTGATTCAAGGGTCGTGTGCGCCCGCAGCATCTTGCGCCGGCCAGCACACTCCTCTCATAAATTTGAGCTGCCAGACAGACTCTGGCCAGCTTACAACACCACAGCTGATGCCTTTTCTTATTTTTGAAAGCCAGCGTGATGGGTTTCAATTAAAATGGATCCACTTGAAAGGTTGTGTTTTGCCTTGTGTCGCTGCCAAATACATGTAGCACCTGCCAGCTAGGTTACGGGAACATGAAAACATGTCTGTGCTGCGGTTGCCTGGTTCGACCAGCATCTTGTGTCACCCATTGTTTGCAACCGTACAGTCATGCCATGTCCAATGATCACAGGCTGGCTCAAAATGAGCAATGCCACACGACTGACAACCCTTGAAGTTATGCTGCTGACCAATGCAATGACTCTCCCCCCCCTTCTCTGGGACTTCATCTTTCACAAACGACGATTGGCCGTCACGGATCCACGTCATCACTAGCTAAGACCCCCCCCCCAGCGTGTCGATTCAGGCTGCGCAAAACCAGGCTGTCAGCAAGTTGTCAACAAGGCGTTGCGCGCACGCGACGCACTGGTGGAGTGAAGCGCATGGCAGAGTAGGACGCGCCGAAAGCTAGAGGAGAGCACCGCCTGCCAGCCAGCCAGGTGCACGCCAGCACCAGCAGCGGCGCACACCACCAGCCGCAGCCATGGCCCCCCGCGCAGAGAGCGCGGTGCCGCCCATCGATGCTGCGCCGACAACAGGAGCGCAGCAGAGGGACCCCTTGGCAGTAAAGGACAAGCTGCGCATGGACGTGCTCCGCAGGCTGGTGCCTGATGAGTGAGTGCCCCTGCAAACCCCCCTGCCGGCCTGCAGCCGCGCGGGGCAGGCACGCTGGCGCGTATGCGCGCTCGGCCCCCCTGCCTTGTGAAGTTGCCCAGTGGGCGTCGCGACCACCGTTTTTGCGTCCATGTTACGCGCGGCGGCGGGGGCGTCCGCGGCGCCGCGCCGCGCCGGCGCTTCTGCCTCTGCATGATCAGCATCGTTGCAATGCCACAGGCGCGCTTGTGCGTCCTACAGGTGTGTTGACGCGTCGTTTCCCCCCCCTGCCCGTCGCTTGGTGGCGCAGCTGCTTCCGCAAGTCGCTGCCCGTGTCCCTGTACTACATGGTCCGCGACATGGGCATCATCTACCTCCTGTGGAGGGCGTACCCCGTGTACGTGGAGGGCAACTGGCCGCTGACCTTCGTGTGGTGGAACCTCATGGGCTTCTTCATGTGGGCGCTCTTCGTCGTTGGTGAGAGGATGGTCACAGTTTGTGCTCTTCGTGTAGGCGCACCATGGCAGCAATGCGGCTGTCTGCCCGGCGGAGGCGCACAGCCTGCCTAGCCGCGGGCCGGAGACACTGTACCGTGCCGCCGCCGTGGGTCTCTGGGGTAGCACTTGCCGTCAGCGCGAGCATGCTGCCCTGGCGTCTGCGTGCTAGCCAAATGTTACCTTACCCATGGGCTCTGACAAGACCCGCACCGCCGGCTGACGCTGGTCATGGTGCCCGTGGCCGTGCATGCACGCTTACGCTCTGTCCGGTGGTTGCTCGCTTGCGTCGGTGCCCCCAGTGGGCTGCACCCGGTGACTACACCATTGCAAGTGGGCACACGCCGCCCCAACGGCAGCTAGCCACCTGCTTCCGCACGCAGCCGCCCCCCCCCCCTCAGGCGTAACCGCCCCCCCCCCGCCCCTGCCGCGCCGCCACGCGCAGGGCACGACTGCGGGCACACAACCTTCAGCGAGTACCGGTGGGTGAACGCGGTGTGCGGGCACCTGTGCCACGCGCCGCTGCTGGTCCCCTTCTGGCCGTGGGCGCTGTCCCACCACAAGCACCACAGCTACCACAACCACGTGGAGAAGGACCACTCCTTCCCCTGGTTCCGGCGGGAGGAGTACGAGGTCGCCGTGTCGGACTTCGGCAAGAAGCTGCTGGCGACGCCGGTGCACCCGCTCTTCTCGTACGGCATCTCGTACCTATTTTTTGGCTACTGGGATGGCTCCCACTTCAACCCGTGGGGCAGCCTCTTCCAGACGAGGTGCGCGCATATTATTGTGGTCACAACATAGTGAACCATGTGGTTTCCTCCATAGTTTTAGCACAGAGAGTGCCATGGTGGGTGTTGGCGCTGTGCGCGCCGAGGCAGGCAGGCAGCAGCAGGCTGATGTGTATTTTTCATGGCCTAGGAACCAGTGACGGCGCTGCCTTTGTGTCGTTCAGGAGAGTTGGGAGAGGACTGGCACGGCGCGGCGTCCTATTGCTTGACTGCAGAAGTGATCATGCATCAGGGGCGTGTACAGCACATGCAGCCAGTCTACGCTTGCTGCGGACGTGCAAAGGTTCGCCGCTTCACCCGCGTACAAGCTCAGCAAAAACAGTGCGCCCAAGCAATGCCATTGTTTACATAAAAAACAGGAGCACAAGGGCGGCGCAGCATGGAGATTCAGCAAGACACTGACTGCCGCAATATGCACCGGCGGTGCTGCACTACCCTTTGAAAAGTGGGTTCTGGTGCGCGAGAAAGGCGCCAACAGCGGTAGCACTACCCTTTGAAAAAGTGGGTTCTGGTGCGCGAGAAGGGCGCCGACAGCGGTAGCACTCTGGCGGCGCCCAAGCAGCAGCGCGGAGGGCGCAGCATGGGCTTGGCATATGTGGCACCTGCGGAGATGGCAGCCTGGCCGAATCTGTTACCCCGCACCTTGCCACAGCAGTACCTACCCATGTGTCTTTGACTTCTGTTGCGCAGGCAATGCCTTTCAATGCAGTTAGTATACTATACCGTTGGTGTATTTCACTGCCAAGGTTATCTATGTGAAAACTCATCTAGGAACGATAAACTCTAGGTCTCGCCACCGGTAGGGGCCGTCACCCTGGGCGGACCCGTGCAAGGGGGTGAACAAAGCAAAGACTTGCGCCTGCCTGCTCAGGGCAGTCATATATATAGATAACCCGGTAGATATATAACTGCTTAACCACATCTACCGGCAATGTTGGTGGCATCAGCAGAGGCCGTGTGGCGCCTCACCCGCCTGTTGCACCGGTCAAAAAACATGAATCAACTACTCACACCAGCAAGTTGGCGATTGCGAAAGTAACCGCAAACGCCACCTTTGGGCGGTTCGGCTGCTGCCTCTATACTTTGAAATAGGTGTTAGTATGGGGGTAGCCATGTCGGCGATGCTGCGCTTGCTACACTTCAATGGCATGTGGAGGAATGTGCGCTTTTGTGCCGCTGGCCGCACGCCATGAAACGCACTCTACGGCAACAGCTAATATCGGTTTTGCGCCACACACCAGCAGTGGTGCACAGGGCGGTGGTGCCGGTGACAGCGTGGGCCCACAGCAACAGCAGTTCCGGCCTGTGTTGGGGGTGCGCCGCGCTGTGGGTAAAGGGTAGTAGCAGGCGTACGATGCAGTACAAGGTCCGTATTACAACGCTACTTGGCCACGTGTGTCTTTAGCGAGCGCCGCAGCGCTCTGCACCCTGCGCCACGATCCACCCCCTGGGAACTAGTTTTGCCGCCAAAAACTTTCCTTGGTAGTGGCTTCTTGCCTATTTTCAGCCGCACGCAACTTGCGGTGCCGCGTGGCTCAGGACCATCTGTCGCCGCCGCACGCCACACACACACACCTCTTGAAGTACTGTAACAGCAACATGTATGATAGATGTATTATTGTTGTTGTTGTTGATGTCACAACACAGGAACTGCAGTTGTCAGATTGCGGTGGCTGACCGTTAATAACATGATATTATTATTATGTCATAACGCAGAAACTGCAGTTGCCGGATTGCGGTGGCTGACCTTGCCCTGGGCAACACACCCGTGCCGCACGTGCGCCTCCACAGGGAGCAGCGCATCCAGTGCGCCGCGTCGGCCGCGAGCGTGGCCGTCTTTGGCGCGTGGCTGCTGCACTGGGAGCTGCAGTGGGACATGGCGGCGCTGGGCGTCAAGTTTGCGGTGCCGTGGATGGTCTTCAACTACTGGCTCGTGATGGTGACGTACATGCAGCACCACGAGGCGGACACGGTCACGTACGATGACGAGGACTACTCGTTTGCGGTCGCCGCGATGGAGACGATCGACCGCAAGTACTGCTGGGGCGTGGATGGGCTGCACCACCACATCACGGACGGGCACGTCATCCACCACCTCTTCTTCACAAAGGTGAGCTGCGTGACGAAGTAGTGTGCGCCGTTGCACGCGGTGGCTCGACTGCTTCTGTGGCTGTTGCGGTTTCGACGGCGGCGGCGGCGGTTGCATCGTGGCGCATTCGCTTTTTTCACTGGTTTGGGGCTGCTCAGAAGCGGCTATGTGTGCGCATCCAGTGTTTTTGGCAAGCTGTTGTGATAGATGGCGCACTTATGGCAGTTCAGGAACCGCCAAATATGGGTGTAAATAGAGTCACTGCCTCATCCACTTCTGACAGCACTATGTGGCAAAGTCACTGCCAGTCCGCCTTCTCCGGTGTCGGCGAACGCCGCCGCGAGCACCTAACCTGCCTTTGCGCAAACTCATTTTGAAAGGGGTTCTTTCTATGAGCGCTGAGTGTCGCTCGTAAGCGCTTGCCGGCGTGCTCAAGAGCGGCGACTGACTGCGCTGCCCCCCCCCTCTCTGTGGTGTGCGCGCGCAAACGCAGATCCCGCACTACAACCTGATGCGCGCAACGGAGGCGCTGCGCCCGTACCTGCAGGACCTGGGCGTGTACCGCTACGCCGTCAACCCCAACTTCCTGTGGACATTCATGGTCTACAACTACAAGTACGGGCTCTTCACGCACAGCAAGGCCGGCGACCCATGGACGCCCCGCCCCGAGCTCACCCCAGAGGCTGCCAAGAAGGTGGCATAGGCGCCTCGCCTGGCTTCCCCCCCCCCCCCCCCCCCCCCCCCCTGGGCCCTCCAAACTTGGTGCGTCAGCACGTTGGAGGCGGAAGTGCGGGCGCCTGCTGAGCAAGCACGTTGCTCAGCAGCAGCCGCTGCGCTGCGCGAGGGCGCCCCCGTGCGCACAAAAACCGCAAGCGGGCGGGCGGCGGGCGGCCGCAGACAACGGCGGCAGCAAGGTGCACAGCGGACAGCGGGTCGGCGGCGGGCTGGCCAGCCCCCGCTAGGGGCCTGGCGCCGCCGCCGCCGCACTAGATATGTTTGTGATGAACTGGGAGAGCGTGGTGCGCGGTGTGTGGCACACTTAGGGGTGCCTTGGGGGGGGGGGGGTATCGCCGGGCAGGGGGGGGGCCCCCCCCCCCCCCCGCCCCCCCCCCCCCCCCCCCCCTCGTTTTTACCACCCCCTTGCCCTCGCGCGTCGTCTGGCGATAGGCGCGGGGCTCGCAGTAGGCTCAGGAGCATTAACAGAGGCGCGCGCAGGGGCAGCAGCAGCTGCTGCCCGAAAACTTTTTTTGGAAGCACAAGCAAGCGTCCACAGTGCTGGTGGCGCCCTTCTGCCGGGTGTTAGCCGTCAGAGGCGCCGCCCGCGAGCACACCCCTTCTGGCCGCTAGGTTTCGGGGTGCAGGCGCCCCCGAACCCAGTCGCAAACCGACCACCGCGTTTTGTGAATATACTGCACAACGGGGCACTTGACGCGGCTGTTGATGCGCGTGTGTGTGGGAGGGCGGGTGGTGCTTGATGCGGAGGCGTGCACTGCATGGGTGGAGTGAGGGCTGCTGCAAGGGGTGCCATGTGTCGCTTCACCTAGTGCATGGTAGTCCCGTGAGGCGTCTGCGTGGTTTACCTGATATTGCACAGTGCAGGCCCCAGGTGCATGCACAGGGCGCAGTGCGGGACAGCGCACAGCCACACGTACTAGCTAGGTGGACAGTTCCTTGTTGAGGAGGCAGCTCAGCCTGGGGGACGGCTGTGGTAAGGGCATGGCACCAGTGGCGCAGCACTGAGCCATCATCGCTGCAGGGTGATGAGGTGCAGCAGCCGTTGTTTCAGCTGTTGCCAAAAGCACACGGTGTCATCGGGTCACTTGCATGCTTGCAGCCTGCTGATCATGCTGTTTTGCGGTCAGCTTTAGGCAAACATAAAAAGTCACCACATCAACCGCATGACTTTTGAAATTGCATGCATACCGGAGCCAGGTCGAGAGGCGAGCAGGGCGTCCGAGTGGGCAGGACGGCCGGCCATAGGATACACCGACGCTTGGAGCCCCTACCTCATGCTTGTAGTATCGAATAGGGCTCGCCGGCACTGCACAACCCAGGGAAGTACACGGCTCACTAGTACTGTTCTGTTCCCGTTCATGATCGGGACTGCACTAGACAAGGCGTAACATCGGCCAGGTCAGTGCATATCACAGGTCAGTCCAGGCCATCTATAGATCTAGCAGGCAGGTGCCCACGTGTTGCTCCTCTGCCTGCCCTGCTGGCCTGTACAGTGTGAGCTGCAGCAGGGACGACGACAGAGATGAGTTGCGCCTGGCCATGGTCGTTTAGCCGTTCTTTAGCCGCGGCCAAACAATCAGCGAAACAGACGTCTAGTACTACTGCTCTGTCAGAGTTGGACTCGTGCCGCTGCTGTGGCGCGTGAGGCAGCATACAGCTGGGCCCTCTCGGCGACTGCAGGCGCATCATCATCTGCTGCTCCAAGTGAGGTCAGCCATACCTTTCCGGGTGCCGCCAGGTGAGTGGCTGTTGCAACCCGCACCCCGTGCTGCTGCTGCTGCTTTGCTGCCTGACATGTTGCTGCTGCCCCTGCTAGTGCCGCGGATGGCCAGGCGTCGCCGCAGGCGCCCTGCTGTTATGTTTGCGTCCAGCAGTCCACCCAGGCGATCGTCGCTCCAACAGAGCGAAGTGCTGCTGGCGCGCCCTGGCCTTACCGTCTTCTCGTATGTTGCTGCTCGTTGTGGGAGTGCGCGCGTGTCACCACCACCACCACCAGCCCTGAACCCCGCCTTGCAGTTCACTCGTCCAACCGACCTTTTCTCGTTATCATGTCATATACTCACCCTGTGGCACCGATGGCAACCCTGTATGAAACTACTGCACCGTCCTGGCAGGTCGAGCCCTAGCTAGACGGCAGCTCACGCAGGCATTCTCGCTGTACTTCGTTTGGCTGAAGGCGCACAGCCAAGACAATATTTGTAGGAATTTGAGGTCACACATGACCGGGTGGCTGCCACATGCCGGCGTCCCGCACCCCTGGCCCGTTCCAAGTCCACAAGTGCCAGTCAGCGGAACTCTTGCACCTCCGCCACCTTTGTGTTTTAAGCCGGCTCACGGCTTAGGTGCCAGGGGTGGGGCCGGGTTTGCCAGCTTAACTGGCTGCAGCCGTCGATGCTGCCGCTGTACACGAGTCAGTGCCCGGCAACGCCGTGGCTGTGGTCTCGCACAAGCTGCCCACAAGTCGACAACCTTGTGCCACCTTCACCAGATTGCAGAGGTAGCAGGGCACTGGCTGGTGGCCATCAGCGGGGACTGCCCACACACGAGGCTGCCAATGGTCAGCTGTTGCTGTGGGCTGTGCTCGGCTGTGACTGCCAAGCCGCCCTGCCTTTAACCCGGCTTCGTGGCCTGGTGTCTTGCGCCGAAGCACGTGGCCAAGCCATCTTCTGCTCAAAATGTTACCCCACATAGGGTCACGCTCACCATGCTCTGCAAACACGCCAGTGCACTGTGGTTGTGTCTGTGCGGAGGTGCTTATGGGACATGGGCAATTAGCTTTAAGAACACACGCAGGTTGCAAACGAAGTGTCTTTAACCCACGCGCCCCATGCAAGTCTCAGAAGCAAGCAACGGCACCTGCAGGGCAGCATGCCGCAGCCATGCTAAGGTGGTGGCCCGTTTGTGCAATCGTTTCGTGCGGTGACAGGTGTGCCACACCACAATGTGACACTCCCGCCACAGGGAGCGGAGCTGAGGGACACTGCGCCCAGCCACCCTTGCAATCCTTGCACCGGCTCCGCACGCCGCTGCGCTCACAGGCCTGGCTGTCGCCGCGTTCCCGCACTCGCCGCACACGTTGTTGTGCTCACAAACATGGCCGCCGCCGCAGTCCCTGCAGCGGCTGCGCCGCCTCTTGAACAAGAGGCGACACTGTCGCTGCAAGGTTTGTGGCGGCCGCCACGCTTGTGGGCACATCAGGGAGCGCTGCCTAGGCGGCGTAAATGTCTATGACTGAGTGCTGCAATGCAGGCGCTAACCTTGCGTACCACTAGCAGTATTATCGATGTCTTTCAAAGCAGGGTTATGTGCACGATAGACACGAGCTCATGCGGGTTGTGGCATTCCGCACACCCACCACGCCACGCCCTAACTCACCTCCCCCCCCCCCCCCCCCCCCCCTCCACCTTTATATAACCAGCACCGCACAGCCAACACCACAGCCGACACTCGCACCCCCCCCTCCGCTCCCCCCACACACACTCCCAGATGGACCCCCCCCTGCCCGCGCGCGTGCCGGGCTTCGACGACTCGGGCGCGCTCTCCCTGGTGCGCTGCCGCAGCACGGAGGCGCAGCTGCCAGTGGTGCTGGCGGCGGCGCACGGCGGCGACCGCTGCGACGGGAGCCAGGAGAGCGACTTTGCGGCGCGGCCGGAGGGTGAGGCGGGCGTGCGCGTGCTGCAGGACTACGCGACCGCGCTGCTGCTGGAGGACATTGACGCGCGCGTGCTGGAGAAGACGGGGCAGGTGCGCGGCGGTCTCTTGTTTTTGCGGCTGCTTTTGCTGCTGGTGTGCCACACAAGCGTGTGGGTGGGTGGGTGTGGGGGTGTGGCTGTGTGTGTGTGTGCGCGCGCGCGCACTTGTTGGTTTGTGCGTGTGTGTTTGTGTGCGTGTGCGTTGGGTGTGTACGCGCGCGCGCGCGCGTGTGTGTGTGTGTGTGCGCGCCTCGGCAGCTCTGTAGCATGTTTTCAACGGGAGGTGGCGTGCACCACACAGCTGTGACATGCGCGTGACACGGCGACCGCACATCACAACATCAGTCCACCTGAACTACTTCAAGCGCTGTGCCTGGCGGGAGTACTGCGCCGCAGTGCCAAACTCTGCGGACACACTGGCACCGCCAGCCCCTCTCAACCACCCACCAACACTCCCACAACCGCCAGAGATGACCTCATGGCTCAACCAACCTACCGCCCCCCGCGGCGCTGCCCCCCGCCCCCGCCCAGGCCTGCCACTCCGTGATTGCCAAGTTCCACCGCATGTACGTGGATGCGAACCGCTCCCTGGATGAGCCCGCGGACTTTGCGGTCGCGCCGGGCTGCGCGCCCGCCGCCGCCGCGCACGACCGCTACCACCGTGCCATCCGCGACGCCATTGCGCGCGTGACGGGCGCGAACCGGCACGGGCGCGTGCTGCTGCTGGACATACACGGCCAGGTACTGTGCAGGCGGGGGTCCTGAGGGGAGGGGAGGGCTGGGCTTTTAGCCCCACGTTGCTTTCGTTCTGTCAGCTACAGTAGAAATGCTGTGGTTTGCCACTTGAAGGAAGTACATTGCTGGTTGGACTGTTACCCCCAGCTGCTCGGGAAGCAGTAGGTCTGTACGAGTGTGCGGGGTTTGTGGTTTCTTGGTGCACCAGCCGGTCGTGAGTGCTAAGGCTTGTCAGTTTATTGGGGGGTCTAGCCTGGCGAGGATTAAGTAGCACTGCTGGAGGCAGCAGCCACTGCCGTGTGCGTGCACTGGCGCTCGTGCCAGCGGCGGGCTGTGTGTGCAGCCGGCGCCACCTGCCACGGCCAGCACACGCATCGTGTGCGTTCACGATTGCACCTCTTGGCACGGATCTTGCACCTGCACCGCAGCGCCACAGCATGCGATGGGGCCGGCTCGCTGCTCGACCGAAGGCAACGTTGCACATGCCGTGCCCCGCAAGTCCTGGCCGTTCGGACACCCAGCGCAGCACCGCTATGTGGCCACCGGTGGCCGCCGCGGCATGCAGCAGCAGTCCAGCAGCGAAACCATGGTGTTGCTGCCACAACGCCATGTGTCATGGTGCACGTGCATGCCCCGCTGCTGCCTTTGGCCGATGATTCAGCCCACCTGACCTTGCTGCCTCCACCGCTGCTGCGGGGCGCGCCGCCGTGCAGGCGCGACATCCGGAGTCCATTCTGATTGGCACGCGCAACGGGCAGACGGCCGACCTGGCTCACCTGCATGAGCCAGCGGAGGGCTTCCTGTGGCACCTGAGGCAGCTGCTGGGCACCGCAGTCCTGCCTGCCAAGGGCCAGCCGGAGCTCCTGGACTACATGGTGAGTGTGCATTGCTTTGGCGGCGCCTTGGCATGTGGCTGCTGCCGTGCACGCCCGCAGCTTGTACGTGCCGCATGCGTACGCGGATGTCTGTTGGATGGCTGCCTGCCTCGGCAATGCCACGCACACGGCGCGTGTGCACGCGTCCCAGCCTGCCGCTCCCAGGGCCTCGCACATCGCACACTACTTCTGTAGAATAAGTAGTCAAGTGGCCCGCCCGCACCTCGTGCGCTCGCCCACAGCGCCCTCGTCCCTCCCCCCCATTGAACACTCATTAACCTTAAAATCAAACTTGCGAACACAACACACGCGCGCACGCACACACCAGGGCGGCTACACGGTTCACCGCCACTGCGGGCTGCGCGTGGACGCCGTGCAGCTGGAGTTTGGCGCCGCGTGGCGCCGCGAC
>JAULBY010049173.1:0-12064 GCA_032358315.1 Ophiocytium majus
GGTCACCGGTAGTGATGGCGGTGGTAGTGCTAGTGGTGGCGGTGGTGGCGGTGGCAGTGCCAGTGGTGGCGGCGGTGGTGTTGCGTTAATCGCTGGTTCAAGCGCACGCCAGGGCGCAGTTGTGCAGTGCATCACAGGGGCAGAACGGCGCGGTGGCTGGTGGTACATGTCACCATACAGACCTCATGGAATAAATATGGAAAGCAGCAAGGTTGCCAAGGGCGTGCCTCTGGCAGTTGACGCACACGCCTGATGAGTGCGCATGGCATACACTGCGCTGCCTGCTCAGCAGACACCCGTGCACGCCCGGCAACAGCGCACATCACCATATACAGTGGTGGCGGGACCAGCTACGGAGTGCGCCAGCGCTAGAGGTATATGCCGCTGCACTACATATTCGTGTACTTGCTCACAGTGCTCCTTGGGAACTGCAGTGGAGGAGGGTTGTTGCAGGATGACTTAAGCGGGCGCTGGGAGGGGGGTGCTGCAGTGCTCTAACCCCCCACGCTAAATGCTCACGCCGTTTGCACTCAGTTCTGCTTCGGAAACATAACTTGTGGTGCCTTTCACCGCTTCTGAGATTCCGATCTTCCAGGCACCATGCCAGAGACCACATGAAAACGCTTCAAGCAACTGCAGTAACTTTTATACTGCTGCACGTGCTGCCGGACATGTGCCATGGCCACGAGCGTGCTGGCATGCATGGCATGGGCTCTTGCACGCCCACAAGTGCAAATCAAACTACTGCAGCATGTACAGAAATGCATATGCACTGACACACCTCATGCGTGCGAATGGCATCCTGTGCGGCCTGTGCATCGCCGTCGGCCCCATCCACGCCCCCGTCCGCCCGCGCGGCAGCGCGCGCTGCAATCTCCTTCGACTCATTCAGGAGGCGCACACGCTCAATGTCGCTGTCCAACACCACGTCCAGAACTGACCGCTCCGACGCCTGCCGAGGCAGCGGTCACAGTTGCGAGTGTGGCATGGGGCAGTGAGAGGTGGCATGAGCATTGGAGTAGGTTGTGGCGCCGAGCATGGGCCGTCGCTAACACCGGGGGTTTGTAACTCAAGTACTCTACAAAGTAGTACTTGAAGTATAGTCACTGTCCAACGCCACGTCCAGAACTGACCGCTTCGACGCCTGCCCATACAGCGGTCGCGAGAGTGGAATTGAGCAGTGATTAGTACCATGAGTGTCAGGGTATGAACGCTGTCGGTTGTGGCGCCCAGCATGGGCCGTCGCTGTTACCGGGGGGGTCTTATTCGGGGGGGGGGGTGTTGTGCAGTAGCTTAATTGTACAAAGAACTTTTACTTGAAGTATAGTGAATAGTATACTTCAAGTACTACCAGTATACTTAGAATTTATTTAAGGTACCAATATACAGCATTGTACATGTTTATAACACGTAAGCCTGCGTGCTGTAGCCAGACCCCCCTCGCCCACTCCACCGGGAGGTTGGAGAAGCTCTTATGCTGAGGGGGGTCTTGTAGTCCGATACCTACAGTACACGGCAATGCATGGTTGGCGGGTGAGTGACTGGGTGGAGGGCTGGCGCTGCCGTGGCATGCATGTGCGGGGGCATGGTTCTGCCTGGCACCAGAGCCCGCACTGGCCGCTGCCCGGATAGACTGGTTACACACAACATCTTGCACCTACTCGTTTTGGTGGTTTATCGGTGTTGGAGTGCGGCACAGTGATGTGGTGCGTGCGCCCAGCACCAGGGCTTGCCACCCGCCACTGCGAAGCCCATGCACAACACCATTGTACTGGCAAGTAAGCTCTATAAGTGAGTGACATCATGTGGGTATGCGCGTCTTGCTCCTTAAAGATCGCTGCTCAATGGCGCTCTCCAGTGCCACAGACCACATTCCCATCCGTGCAAACTTGCTGGGCAAGTATGTAGGTGCAGGTGTATATGTGTGTGCATGTACATATGATATGTGCAACGCACACCAGAGCTTGTCAGCTCCAATGCAGCTGCGCAAAAATGGAAGAAGGGGGCTAAGGGGGTTTGAGGGGCAACCCCCCCGCCGTGTTGCGCGCATGCACGCCCGCTGCTGCCGAGCGGAGTTGAAAGCCCCGGCTTTTGACGGTGTGAGTGGGGCACACCGCAGCGGCGGCAGCATTTAACACTGATGATAATCGTTGGTGTCGTTGGTGTCACTAGTGATCGTATAGATGCGCACTTGTGGGCGTACGAGAGCCCCTGGAGGCCATGCACCCCAGCATGACGCAATGGCCATGCATGCATGACCTCGTACAGAGACACTAGTGGAAGGGTACATGCCTCACGAGTACACGTATACTACTGGTAGTAAGACTGTACCTTGATCTCCTGTCGCACGTGCAGAACGCGGTGGTGGCGCGGGAAGCCCTCAATTTCGTACGAGGCCATGTTGCGCAGCAGCGTCGTCTTGCCTGCAGTGAGCGGCCAGCAGGCAGCACAGGCCAGGCGGCGTGACACAAGCACTCAGGTCTAGAGAAGCAGACAGAGTATGCACGCGTGCATATATGCCTCGAATATCAATGTCTGACGGACGTGATGAGACATTTGCGCCTAGCTGTGTTTTTGCCTGAATTTGCTCATGTAGATGTACGTCTAAGTACAAGCGAGCATGTGCGTGGATAGACATGCCACCATTTGCGGCAAGCAAACACCATGCGCCCCTGGCGGGCCAGTCCTGGGCAGCGGCGGCAGCATGGAAACGATGGCAATTGGGGGCACAGGAGTGCTTCCCCTAATACGCACCAGCCCCAACCCTCCTTCTCAACATGTCAGGCACAGACACGGCACACGTCTACATGTGCGGCAGGCACGCGCGCTGGCAGCGCACATGCAACCCCCCGAAACTGTCCAGGCATGGCAGACTGCGCATGCGGTGCGGGCGCATATAGGCCGCATAATGTCCGCTTTCCACATCAATAGGGGAGCAGCGCCTCGTTGAGATGCATCATGCAGGGGCGGTGGTGGTGGCGGCGGAAGAAAAGCAAATGTGTTGAAGTTTGATGTTGGAGTTTAAAGCTCAGGCTCGGATGCTCACCCACACCGTTCTTGCCAATGAGACCGTACTTGCGGCCGAAGGAGAGCTTGAGGTCGGCGTTCTCGATGAGCATGAGCCCGCCTATTTCAATGTTGAAGTTGTGCACGTGTATGTCCTTCTCGTTGTTGCCGGAGCTGTAGTCGGGGAGGACCTGCAGGGGGGAGTGCACGCACAGTGGGGGCGGGCATGGCACAACCCCTCAGGTCCACAGTTGACGGCCGCACTCATCGGCACCCACCCCCTCAACACGGCACTCATGCCACCGCACGCAGAGACATGCAGTCCATGGCGTCAGTGGTGCATGGAGTTGTGGCACTGGCGTGTGTGGCCCCCAGCCGTTGTGGTCGGCAGCACTAATGGTGATAGTGACAGCAGCTTTGCATGTTGCACTGGCACATGCGCTGCTGCCATGCCCCCATGGCAGCCTGCTTGACACACAAGCACAGATGCCATGTCTCTGAGCTTGTACAAAGGCAAAAATGCGCCAGGCGATACATGAGAGTGACCAGCAAGTGATCCGGCGTCTTCACGTCACGCCCAAGCATTTGGCGGCAGTGAGTAACGTCACTGTGCTGGCCGTGCTGCCCTTGCCACTCCCCACTTCCCCCGCACCCAACCAAATGCACCCACAAAAAAAAGATCTACTACTAAAGTAAACATTCCTCAACTAGCCCGCATGCGGTACAGCACATAGTTGGCGTACCATAATTTGCTGGTACACCACGGTGGCACTGCTTGTGCACGAAAAATATTGCCACAACTAGCAGCGGCATGGCGAGGCATGATACATGCTTGTTGCTCACCATCATGGCGATGTCGTCCTCTCCATCATCGTCCACACCACCTGTTAATGCCTCCAGCTCAGCCAGGAAGCGTTCCTGCAATGCGCCAGCCCCCCCACCACCACCGCCGGCAGCACCACAAGACCACCAACAGCAGCAGCGGCGGAGTAGCAACGGCGGCAGCGGCAGCAGTAGCAGCATCGGCATGTCAGCCACCAAGAGCACATACAGCGTGCAAACACGCGGCGCACGTACACACACACGTCACAGGATGCCAGCCGCCACATTGGGCAGGGGTGCACACAGCGGTCACTGCTGAACTTCAAACATGAAGTTGAGGGCCCGTGGGTGGAGATGAGATGAGTGTCACCTGCTCTCTTTCCGCCTTGCGCATGTCCTTTTTGCTGACGTGCTGGTCCCAGTCCTTGAGCTGGTTGTACTGCTTGCGGATCTGCACGCTCACGGGGCGCACCACCATTGCCACGGGGCCAGTGTCAGCGACAGCGGCAGGACCAGGCACAGGCACAAGAGTGGGGGGGAGTGGTGGCAAGCCTGGTGCTAGTGACACTACTGGCAAGGGGTCTTATGTGTGATGAAAACATGTTTACTTTACAACGGTGTTGAATACATTACAGGTAAATTGCGCCCATCATCACCTGCCGGTCTGATTGTATCTGGGAACCTTCTCAATTTATGGCAATACTGCCGCCTGTTCGATGTATGCTTACTTGTAATACTTGATGTACATGCTGTACATACATGTGCGTGTACAAAGTGTATACAATGTGTATGCTTGCATATGAGCATATTCATTATAAACCGGAAGGTGGGAACCACGTGTAAACTTGACCATGCACTACTGTAGTAGTTCATGCCACCACCAGTGACAATGCTGGATATCTGCAGCAAGTCAGCAAGCACAGCACAGGCCGGTGCATGTATTGTAACCCAGCCTCACACCACATGGTGCACTGGAAGTGGTGGGCCACCACGTGTGAACTCCGCATTATATGCCGGATAACGTATATGGAATTGCGTAAATATTTCGATTGTACTTCAATTATACTTCGAAGTATATACAGTGTACGCAGAAGTACCTATATATATATTATTACTTCAGAAGTGTTTTTAAGGCATTTGGTTTGGATGTATTTATCCGGCAGATATGCCGTACATAGAGTTGTTGGGCTTCGAAATACGTAGGAATACACCGTATACTGTACAACGTATCAACTACGTGATATGCCGTGACCCAGCACTTGACTGGCGGTGTGCCAAGCCATGTTGTTGTATGGTTGGACGATCACTCCTGGCAGGATGTGGCGTTTATGCAAACATGACGGACTGGCGTAACGCCTTGGTGGAAGCAGTCACAGCCCAACTAAAGGCGCACACGGAGAGCACCTGGTCATGTGGGCGGAGTCCCAAAAAATGCCTGACGGCGTGCCATGTTGCGCGTGTGTGGGAGTGTGTCGTGACTGAACGCTTTAGCAGTGAAAGCCACGGCACCGCTGCACTAGTAGGTGGACAACGTGTACAGTACTGTACTTACATGGACCAGCAGCATGCTTCATGTAAAGTAGTGTAGTAGTAGGTACATAGTGTGTAAATGTGCACCTCCAATGCACTGTAACACATGCGTAGTTGGAGTGGAGTGTGTAAGGATCCGTTACTGCAGCAGCTGTTCACACAATACTGCTGTGCATGTTCATGACGGAGACCCTGTTGTACGTGCAGCTGCACACTGTGCTCAGCCGAGCGCATGTGCTAGGTGGACTGCCAGTGGTGAGCACAGCCCCATTGTTCCTTGTCTACTGCCACTACCCACGATTATCTTGGCCTCGTCTGTCGACCACCCTTGTGCTCGCATGCTGGCTGCATCCAAACATTGGCCTTCATACCCGCCCAAGGAAGAGTGCCCTAATGCTTGTGGTGACATGCATCTGTATTTTTATTTGACAGTGAACGCCATGTGAGGTCTGAGTCACTGGAAAATCTTTCCAAACAGATGTACTTCTGAAGTACATGTGTTTTCATGAGCACACACCTGGCCAGACTAACGTATTTCAGTGGCATGTGCATTTGCCAACGTGTGGCAGCAATAGTGGTGCTGCAGTGCCCTTAAGCTGCGTTTGAATTCAGAACATTTCTCTGGCCCTCCAGCGTTCTCCCACATACACAGCAAAAATGCCCTACTGAGACCCAGATATCAGGTGCAATATGCAACTATTGAGATCAGCAGCAGCTGCTCGAAGCTCTGAGTTGGACTCACTATCGTACACTCCGCACGAAGTAGTTGTGACGTACTAGTAGGTACTACGTAGACTTTCAAGAAGTACCACACATAAATGCGAGATGCAAGTACACATGTGCCACCAGCAGCCAAGCATCAATGCTGTGAAGTGCACACTAGTACAGTGCGCACACAAAACGAAACCAGGCTTAGCCGTGTGCTCACGACGCTCGCCGCCCTTGACCAGGTTGTCCACCACCCTGTTACATGTACTTCGAAGCTTACATGTACTTTTTGAAATATACATAGCTTCAACACTTGAGAAGGCACACAAACAGCGTACCGCCACCCTGTCACACATATGCAGTACATAGTGCAATGTACATTGACACTTGGAAGGCAATCACAGAATCGATACCGAATGTAAAAAAAGACTGCTGTAACACCAACCACGACTAGCCTGCAAGCGCAGTAGCATTCGTCACTTTGTCTGCGCCCTACCTGGAGTCCACATCATACATTTACAACAACATATTATCCAAATCTCCACATCGTACACCATGTGGTATAGTTTTAAAAATGAACATTAACTGTGAAACAAGACCGCCGCCAACCAAGACTAGCCTACAAGCGCAGTATCGCTTGTCAGTGAGTTGTCACCTTGTCTGTGCCCCACATGAAGTCCATATCATCCCGCGTCATGCCCTCATCCCCATCCCCCATGCGCACCATTTTCTCCAGCAGCTGTGGCCGAGCCTCCACCTCCTCATCACTGCCAAAACAACAGTACCAACAACACACAATAAAACAACAAGACATGCATGGGTGGGGGCAAGTGACAGCATGAGCCTGCTGCCGCTGCCGACAAAGCATGCCTTGTGGCACGTGACCATGTGCGCGCAGGCCGGCCAATTCACTTTCTACTTTACAAATCGATTAACACATTCACACATGTAACTAAAAAAATGTGTACGCATTTATGCTACATGTATACCAGACGGTACATAGTTCAAGTGTATTTATTATAGGTGGTGCTTTTTCCAAGGTAGAACACTTGTGGCTGCAGAGTAAGCAAAAAAAACAAGTTGCACTGAGCACGCTAACCATGTTGTAGGCAACAGCCAGCCGCAGAACAAGCTTAGCACTAATGGCACTGCAGACCAGGAGCACACAGGGCAGTCGCCAATGAACCCACCCTCCGCCTCCATGAGCGGGCACATTTTCCATGAAAAGCAGAAATGAGGTATACAGCAGCCGAACATTTTTACTGTCATTGCAGCCCGTGCAACACCAGCGTCATGTATGATGCAGGTGCGCACACCAGCAGCCACCCAGCGCAGCAGCGAGCTGGCCCACCTCTGTGTTTACAGTTTCTGAGAATTAGCTGCCCGTTTTTGTATTTGTAAAAGGTGGTACAACAATGGAATTCTGTACGGCCATGTTATTTCTCCATAACCATCTAGAAAGGCTATCACCCAAAGACGCTAAGAAAAAGAATTGCCGGGTGGGTGGTCCAGGTGTCACCACTTTAGAAAAATCTCAGGAAGAAGGTATTACCGGTGTTTTTTGTGTGGAAGGCATCCCTCATGGCTTGTTCACAGCACTGACCTCCAAAAGGCCAACGCTATCGCAAGCTGGCCGACTTTACACTTCGTAAATCATAACCCTCATGAGCATGAACCACAGGGTAGCCTGCTCACCAAATTAGAGCACTCATGCGCTATAATATTTCTGAAGTACCAATCAGTGCTTGTGTGTTCATTCGACACGACAAGGCCCACAACACGCTCAAAGCTTGCTACACGTGAAAAGCCACGTCTGTGCCAAACCACAAAGTACCGTCTCATTCCCAACTACTAGTAGCACTACGTAGTATTAGTCCGGGCTGAAACTTGAGAGGGTCGACAAAATGGGGGGGGCATCACTTTGGGAGCAACTCAAATACCTGTACAAGCTATGTGCCCTAGATGTTTGTAGCTGACAATGCTAAACAATGAGGGGTGCACAATACTTCAAGAGGCACCCAGTAGACCATAGAAGTTTCAGCACCAGGCGGCTACTTCGGAACACGGTGGTAGTTGTATTGAGTTGCACTTGTGGGTCTGCAAGAACCCAGGTCGTGCAGGGTAGCGCCAAGGCGTGCTGGGCCCGTGTAGACACTCACAGCTTTATAACATGTTCATGGCATGAGTACAGAGCGTTCAGACACCTTACACACGCCCTGCCACTGAAGCAGCAGCCCCCCGCCCGCAAATGTGCCCCCGGTCACCACTACCCGCCCCCCCCGCAAAAAAATACTTGCAGAGTGCGCAGGACTCATCACTTTTTTCGAAGCAAACACCAGCGCGCGGTTTCTCAGACACTCGGCCCTTGGTTTTCCACAGAGCGGCTGTTGTCCATGTACAAAGTGCGCATAAGTCAGAACCACGCGGTACTGTTTGCGGAGGCGCCAGCACGAGGCTTCACAAGCAGGTGACCGCGCGACCCACCGCTTCTTAACAGAGCTGTCGTCCATATTCAATGCGCGCCGCAGCGCCACCACCAGCTGGTCCACCTTGGCGTTGGCCTGCTCCTCGTCCTCCATGAGGCCGCTGCTCAGCAGGAAGGGGCCCACGCTCTCATGCAGCGTCTCCGCGTCGCACCCGTGGCTCTCCACGTCCGCCAATATCCTGCATTGAGACACACATAAATTTCATATTTATTATCCAAAGTGTATATAACAAGTATGAGGTAGGGACTCCAGGCGGCGGCATATCCTACCGCGGGCCGGCACATAAAATTCAAACTTGATATTCATGGTGTATACTAGAATTAAGAGGTAGGGACCCCAGACGGCGGTATATCCTACCGCGGCCGGCCTGCCCACATGGACGCTCCGCACGCCATATATTTATGCCAGTGTATGTTTACGAAATGCAGAAAGTAGGACAAGGTTGAGTCACTGATTAGGAGTAGCGGAGACTTGAGCTAGGGGGCCATGTGTCACCGGTACACACGGTGAGAGGAGGTAGCCGCACGAGAGGTGCGGGATGGTGGTGAAAAGATGTCAGGTGCTGATGGTTGCCATGCTTGACAAAATCGGGCGCGAATCTGTCGGCGGTGCCTGCACCACTCGCACAGTAACAATCTGCTGATTGCGCCCCAGTTGGTTGTCTAAAAAAATGCAATGGGCAGCTAGGTGCTGCACAGGTGGCTTTGCGCGCCGTCGCAACCGTGCTGCGGCATGCACGACGGACCCGCTGCTGCCAGCACTTGCAGCAGCAGCAGCCATTAACGCCAGGCCAGCAGCACCTTACAGCCCCTGGTGATGGTCATGCTGGTGCAGCAGCATTGACAGTCATGGCAGCTGCTCATGGGACTGCGGAACACAGCGGAGCAGTCTCCAGCGATGACAAGATCCGCCCAGCCCCAGAGGTGCTGCACCATCACCCTGACGGCGTTGACTGCCAGCCAAGCGCAAGCACTGCCACAGTGTTAAAACCAGAGTCACCGCACCCACAGCATCATTAGCACCACCACCACCAGCAGCTGCGACAGACGTGTGCTGCTGCGACATAACTGCTTTGTGCTCACCCCCCCACATACTCGAAGATGCTGGGGTCCACATCCTTCAGAGCCCCCAGCTCCGCCTCCAGCACCTGCTGCACCTTTTCCTCGGGCTGCATGCTCGCCCCGGGCTGCACCACCAGCAGCACTCAGTGGCAGCCAGAGCTCTGCGCAGCTATCTCTCCCCGTGGTGATCACGTGAGTGTGCTCACGCGTGAGCGCTGCTCCCGCAACTGTCACATGCTCAGCAGCCGCATGCCTCACTGAGTGCTCTCAGAGCCCACTTCCAAGCACTGGCAAGCCAGGCTTAGCTGGAGCAAGTGGTGCCGCCAGGTGTTGGTGTGAGGTGCCGATGTCAAACAGGGGGGGCAGGATCCGCTTCCAACCCCGCTCCGCGGGCCTGCAGGTGCCAATTGTGGCTGCATTGGTGGGAGCTGTGTCAGGGTGAGTGATCACAACCAGCAGCAACATCCCTGCCAATCCGACTTGTGCCTTTCGGAGGTGCGGGAGCAGGCGGAGTTCGCCAGAGTTGCCGGGTGCATCTTGCGCTGGTGTTGCTGGCGCTCCTGCCACACGCTACTGGTGCATCCCATAGCGGGCGAAAAAGGAACACGCCACCCACCCCAGTTCCACACATGTTGCTGTTGGGCACCCCGTCGCTTGTGCTGCCGCTGCGGATGCAGGTATTACATATTCAAGCCAATTTTAGATGACATAGCAGCGGAGCAGGCGAGAATGAAGGCGGAGGGAGGAGGAGCAGCCGCAGGAGCAGCACCAGCCGGGCAACCAGCAGCAGCAGCGTCGGCGCCACAGCAACCAGCGGCAGCGGCCTCAGGTTCACAGGCACCAAAAAAATGAACGAGAGGCTGCTAAACTCACTTTGATTCACCATCAAAGTATGCACAGCATCTGTGCTGCCAGACCACACCTGTTTCTAAGCCAGCACATGTGGTACACGTTGGCAGCCCCTTTCCCCCCACATGCCAGCTCCGTGTGCAGTGGACATCGAGCACATGCGCAGAGGTTTTGCAGCTGCAGTCCTGCCAGCATGGCAGGTGTTCCCATAGCTGCACTTGCCACAGCTGTGGTGGACATTAGCTGCTGTGGGCCACCTGTGGCATGACACCAGGAGCACACGCCTTGCGCCCTTTAGCTGCGGGCCGCTGACAGCAACACCACGGTAGCAGGGACAGCGGCAGTGGCAGCTTCCGTGCCAGCGGCAGAAGCAGCAGTAATGTCAAGGCACAGCAGACCCCGTTCGCCCGGTGGTGATGCGCTAGTTCCCACAGCTGTACATTGTGCTGTGGCACAAAGTGGATACGGCTGTGGCGCCCTTTGCTCCCACTGGCATCATGTCCATCTGAGATGGGTTTGCCCCTAGGGTAGGTACAAAGCTAGGCGTGGCACCCGCGCGTTTCGACGAGGGTGCCGCGGCTATAGCTTGGCTGCACTGGATCCTGGTGTGTTTTGCGCACCTGCTGGATGATGCTGCCGACGGCCGCTGTGTGAGGCTGCGTTGCACTACTAGCGCAAAAGCTTGCAATGCGCGCTTGCCTTCTTGGGTGCCAGTTGCTGCTCCAGCTGCTGGTACTGTGACTTCATACACACACACACCAGCACCACATGGTCCTGTAACTCTCATGTTCTGCGCTTGCCATGTGCTGCATGTGCTTGTACAAAGACATTGTTCTTTTGTGTCTGAGCTTAGGTATTGGTGTGTCAGCCGCTGCTTGCATGCGATGTGCTTCAATAACAAGCCTTTGCTGCACGCTACCAGTGCCTAAAACACGGCTTGTACGCCTGCAGTGATGCCTGGCACACTGAAGCTGTGCACTATACCCATTGCCTGCTAGCACACAACTGAGCTGTATAGGACGGAAATTTTAAAGAGAGAATGTGTTGGGGAATGCCCAGCACCGTCGCCGTTGCTGGCTCCAAACACAGGCGGCAACGCCATTGCATGCAATGCGCAGTGCATACACACACTTCAGAATGCAGGCGGCAACACAATGATACGGCACCACAAGCTTGGGTACTAGCACGTGTCAAGCGCAGCCAATGCCGCACATTACATTGTTGACCGAAGTAAACACCACAAAACGGAGCAGTCCTGGCGCCCGAAAACCCGCAGACCGTCTTTGCTAACACAGCGCACCTCAGCTGAGCCCTGTCGGCACACGCGGTTGGAGCTCACGCAGGCGCGCCAGCACAGATATACCAGCACCAAAACCATGGTGCGCTGGCGCCGCAGCGGAAGCGTGGTCCTGGGGCGCTGCCGACAGCGCGCGCGTCAGCTGAACTGCTGCCGCCGCAGCGCGTCCAGCTGCGCCCGCTGCGCCGCCTCCTCCCCCCGCAGCGCCTCCAGCCGCGCCGCCAGCGCCCCCACCGCCTCCCGCCGCCGCCCCAGCACCGCCGCCACCTTTGCCTCCACCGCCGCGCGCTCGCCCGCAGTCTCCG